>CABHPP010001696.1:3971-19131 GCA_902168425.1 Peromyscus attwateri | reverse complement strand
ACACACACACACACACACACACACACACACACACACACACACACACATGAAAATAATGTCTCAGTTTACACTGATTTTATTTGTATGCAGATGTTGCAGGGGTGTTCCAGGAATGGCTTACTGATGTGGAGGACCACTCTGATTCCACCTGATAAAACCTCTTTTGACTAGCTTATTTTTGAAAATGGGTCATTGCAGTAATTATGGAGCAGGACCCAATATAAGAATGAATCCTCCTCTATGCTGAAAGCCATACATTTTAGCTGGGTAATTTTCACTTGGACCTAGATGTAATTTATGACCCCCTTGAAAGGACAGAACCCATTTCCTGAAATTATACAGCAAAATAGCCTAACAAACAGTCCTTATAAAGCATACAACAGGTTCTTACTTGAAATAATGCCAGACTTGTTTTTACCTAACTGGGAGCAGATACAACATAAAAAATAAGCATTATAATTGGACTAAAAAATTATGCACAATAAAGACATTACCAAACAGAATTTTTAAAAGTCTGTTCTGTTTAAAATGTGAAACGCTTGAAAATATTTTCAAGAAATATGAAAATTATAATGAAGTAATCAGGAAACTTGAAAATGAAACTCCTAAGAAGAAAATTGAAGTAATTGGAATTAAAATCACAATGAGTAGCTTTAACATCAGATTAGATATAGCTAAATAAAACTTAGTGAACCTGAAAGTGGTCAAAAATATTACCAAGTATAATGAGAGAAAATGAAGATAAAGACTAAGAGACATGGAGCACCATGGGAAAATATCACAGCACTGGAAGAACAAGGCTGTTATTATTAAACGATATGACTGTGTTCATACAAAATTCATAATAGTCTAAATTATACTGGTAATAGTTCATTCAAAAATAGAGCTTCTGCATATAAAATAAAATCATTTTACTTCTACATTTCAACGTTAAATTGTGAAAAGGAATAAAATTGTAAATTTTATTGAGAAGTACTAACAAAAACCCAATAAATGGAAGGAATTATCATATGCCTAGATTTGAAAACTAAATGTTGTAGAGATTTCAATTACTCCCAGTTTTAATCTATGGACTAAGTGAAAAAAAAACACATCAGATTTGTGGTGGGAATATAAATATATCTAAAAGCTTGGTGGAAATGCAAAAGTACAAAGACTCAAAGTAGCCAAGGTAATTTTCCAGAAAAATAAAATAGAGCCAACAAAGCATCATTATCAAATACACAGAGAATCCTAAACAGAAACAAAACTAATAGAAAACGTGCAGGAAAAAAAATAAGCTTATCTGAAAACACTACGGATGCCTGAATGGACTATACATATGTAAAAGCATACTAAACACCATGGCTATTTATATAACTACTAATTACAATAATACTAAGATCGCTTTTCCAAATAAAAACTGAGCATTGCTAAACATTGGCAAGGATGTGAAACCACAGATAATCTTATATATTGCTACCAGCAGTACAGATTGAACGGCCACATTAGAATGAACATTGGCAATATTTCATGCAGCTCATGCCAGAAACTGGCTTGTTCAACTGTTACTCCAACCTCCTGCTAAAGCATCTCTACATGTCTCAATGGGAAGATAAAACCTCAAAACTCCCTGTGTGAAGACATTACAGCAAGAGTTCCATCAGAATTACGGTTGGACCCATGCAGCGTTCTCAGGATGCTTGAACTGAGTTGTACGGAAGAGAAGCAGGCTGTGGGTGTCCACTGGCTTGCAGTGTCTGTGATGGAGGGGCCCCGTTCTAAAGAGTAGCAGAGAAAAGGCTGAACTGTGGAGCCAGGAGTCTAATGGGCTTTTCTGATTTGCCTTATGTGACTCTAATTAGAGCTGGACTGCAAATTTCCATTTGAAGCGTAAGCCTTGAATTCACTCCGTAGCCCAGGCTGGCCTCAAACTCAGTGCCATTCCTGTTTCAGCTTTCCAGGTGCTGGAATTGTAGGCAAATACCACTATTCCCAGCTAAGGAATCTTTCCTATCAGAACCCAAGGAAACGCCTTCCTGCACATACCTTTGTATTTACTTAGATGGCTCACCTGGTTTTAGGTTGGTATCAGTAACCAAGACTCTCTTTCTTCATCTGTATAATCAGTAGACCCATTTATATGAAAAGTTGTTTCCCCACTGTTTTAAAGTATCATCTTTGTCCCCAAACTTCCGCACGTGTCTTGGTTTGTCTGGAGGCTCCATATTCTAACCTGTCCTTGTATTTTTCTATCTTCATACTAATACATGGTCATAATTCCTGTAGCTTTAAACACTGTAGTGAGACTTTCAATTGCGTTCTTCCCCCCCCCCCCCCCCCCCCCCCCCCCGCCACCCAGTAAAGCAGAAAAAATGTGTATCCCAGGTTATTGCACACTTAAAGAATCATTGAGAGAACTGAGCACACAGACTAGACTGAACCCCCAAAGACACCCCCTAATGCACATCAAAGCATTGGACCACCCAGAAATGTGCCACCTATCTTTAAAGGAAGCTGTGTTTAGAAGTCGGTGTTTGGTTTAGGGAGGCTCACAAGCATAGCTAACGGCCAGATCTCCCTAGAGACTAGAAGAGTGTAACTAGAGAGTTTCTCTCCAGGTCCCGCCAAACCCCAGCAGTCCTGTAGCCCACTTATAAAATAAACACACAGACACTTTTATTAATTAAACTGCTCGGCCATTAGCTCAGGCCTACCATTGTCTAGCTCTTACACTTAAACTCAGCCCATTTCTGTTCATCTATATGTCGCAACATATTCCGTGGCTTTACCTGTTGCCTTTACATGCTGTTCCCTGGACGGCGGGCTGGCATCTCCTCCTTCAGTCTTCCTGTTCCCCCAATTCTCCTCTCTGCTAGTCCCACCTATACTTCATGCCTGGCTACTAGCCAATTAGTGTTTTATTTATCAATCAATCATAGCAACATATTTTTACAGCATACAGGACATCCCACAACAGAAGAGTTCCACCTTATCCTTCAAAAGTCATTGGGTAGCACCCTTCAGTGGCTGAATGGCTTGGCTCATGGTTGTTTTCTTAGCACAGGCCTGTGGGTACCAGGCTCCAGCACTGCCTGAGGTGAAGAGACACTAACCTAGAAATGGAATCTCTTGCCTTCACGCCCAGTAGAACTAACGAGTCCAGAAATGATTTTTCTTTAATGTCTATATGAATACCAATGTTAAATTTGCTTTGTTCTCTCAATAACATGCTAGAAGTGAGGATCAAGTGACGTCATGAACACTCTGGCTTTACTGAAACCATGACTCCCTGAATTTGAAATGTTTCATTATAATCAGTCCTGATCTCTCTCAGAAGCTAGTCACCCTAAGGTCTTTATGGGATTCTTTCTTCTACTCAGAGATGAAGGGCAAGTCCTGGCAGCTACTCCTCCTCTTCCAGTGCCAGCCGACGACCAGGTGCTCCGGGTGCCAGTCACTGCCCTCAGTGTCTTACATGCATTGCCATGTTCAGCACATCCATGTGGGTGGTTAGCGCTGTCACGGTCCTTTCTCTGCAAGTGAGGAAAGGGATTCCAAAACATGTCTACACACAATAGTCCTTCCAATATTGTATCGTGATAAGCACCATTTGGGTTACCTTCCAGTAATCGCTCTCTCTGAGCACTACCTTCCTCACTGCCCAAGGGGAAGATCCCTATATAGACACATACTGTTATATAGCTGATCAGTTCATGATCAGATGCCCGATTCATTCACGGTGGGCCAATCAGAATCTCTCTTCCACACTCTGAACAGGGCCTAGTGCAGAAGCATGGGGAACAAATGCCCATTAAAGGATGAGGTCCCAAATGACAATGTGGCTGCCAAGGATCCCAGGGCCAACCACCTTTTCTGTCATGATTGTTTCTATAGTTCTGTTAGTTTTTTATTTTTTACTAAAATAGGTCCCATAAAAGTCCTAACTAGAACATTCATTCGCAAACTTTTTGAATATGAAGTCCAGGCATTTGGTGGATAGAGGCTACCCTGAAAACAACTGATCTTATATTGGGATGTGATGGTTCATGCCTCTAATCCCAGCACTCAGGAGGTTGAGGCAAGAGGATTGTGAGTTTAAGGCCAGCCTGGACTGTATAGTGAGTTCCAGACCCTCTTGGTATTGTCATAGCAAGACCCTGTCTCGAACACAAACACACAGACAACAAAAGGTAACTTTACAAATGAAAATATAATATGACCAGTTGTGGAAAGTGCTGAAGCAGAAAAGTATGGGTGCCTTGAGAGAGAACAGGAATTATTTTACGCCTAAGTCAACTTGGGTGTGCAAGGCATCTGGCACAGGCCTTGCCTCTCAATAGGCTCACTGTATATTTCTCATTCAGTCTCTCTAAATAATAGTCCTGGCAAAATGCCTTTGCAGTTGAGGCCAGTATAGGACCAAATTGCTCTAACCAGCTGCTAATTCACTCCCTGCCTTCAGTTTCCACTGCCAGAATATTATTCCCAAAATATCATTTGATTAATGTTGCCTGCTGTGTCCCATGCCAAAGAATGTGCCATCTTTCCCATAAGCCAACCTCAGACCTCAGAAGGGAGAAGTGAGGGTAAATGGGATCTCTGGCCACCTGCACCCTTATCCTAGAGGACAGTGCTGCCGAGGTACTCCGTCACAGGAACCTGCAGGTGGGTGTCAGGCAGGCAACTCAGCACTTAACATTTCTACCAAGCTAAGAAAGAGTCCAGCGGTGCAATGACACTAGATTAAATTGTCTAATTTAGTTTTTGTGGATGAGAGAAGTGAAGCAGGGAGAGAGGAGGACTGAGTTCAGCCCATTGGCTGTCAACACTAGGAAGGAGACGTTGACCATTCTGAACAAACATCTATAGACATGGCTGCTTCTATAAAGACGGCCGACTAAAGAAAGGGGAGCCGTCTCCTCCATTCCTCCCCAAAGCACCAAAGGACTGGTAGGTATCAGAGACGCTGTCTTAGGAGAGTTCTGCCGAACGTCACTCTGCCATCTATTCCTCCCTTCTGCATCTCTCTCTCCTCTTTCACTGCCCATGGTGAAGGAATTGCTGGTATTTACTGTGGATAGACAAAATAACAATCAATCGCATAAGCGATGCACAAGGACTTAATCTGGTTTCGATGGGACTTGTGGCTGCCAGGAAAAGGGGGTTATTCCTGGAAAAGGTAATTACCCCTTCGTGTATGAATTATGCCATCCTGGGTGAAAGCAAAGCACACCTTATGAAAAAGTCATAACTGTTCATAAAACCAAATCCACTTCAATCCCTGAAGGAGTAGTGAGTTTGATGAAAAAATATTCCTCTCTCCAGGGAAACCCTGGTGCTCATTAAGTAGCACTTCGAACTGCCCCAGAATTTACAGTGTCTGATAAAATGCACTTAAACACAAACATCCTTGGCTGTCAGCTCCTTTTCTCCCTCCATTTTTAAAATATAATTTAAATGCTATTCTCAGAGAAAGTTCAGCATGCAGGGCAGAATTAAAGCAGTATTTTGCATCCCTGCAGTGACCTGTTAACCCAAGGCATTCAGTTTGAGTTGGGTACCTCTCGCCCTGAGTCTCTGAGCCTCTGTTTCCTCCTTGTCACTAGTCTGAGATCCAGCAAGCCCGGGGCCCTTGGCCTTGTAATTACTGGGTTTGGATTCTTGCCACATAGTCTGAGGCCCTCTCACTGCTGGCATTGTCTAGCATCCCTTTCTCAGGGGACAAGAGGGAGAAGATAAGTCGATTCAGAGAGTCTCAAAGACTTTCGGCTTAATAATCATTTAAAAAGCCATTGGTTAAAAGAAGAAATCGGCATTTTTTTTCTGTCCTTGAAATCCCAAGGGCCTGATAGAATAGAGTAAAAACATGTTAGCAAAAGACAATAAATGCTACTCAGAGTAAACCTTCATCCTTAAGGCTGAGGACAGGAACCTTCACTCGTGCAAGCAGCAGGTGATGGATTCCCACCAATAGGCAAAGATTGATACCATGTAACATTCAGTGTTAAGAAAATCAGCTACCACACATATCTTCAGGAACAATGCAGATTCACACAGCATTGGAAAGCACATTTGATGTCTTCTGTCTTAAACCCAGAACCGACTCCCCCGATGATAAGAGTGCCCATTTGCCTCCCCTACTGGACTCAAACAGGGAGGAATGAGTCACCTGTGCTGGTCTGCTTGGGACTCAGAATGAGTCATATGGATGACAACTTCTAAGAATTAAGTATAAGACACTCCGGAAATACAGGGAAAGGATTCACAATTCTGCTATGAAACGCTAGGGAAGGCTTCCTGGATGAAGTGGTCCTACATTTGAGTCATAATGGCCAACTCAGAGTTCAAAACATAGGGTCATGAGTCTGGAGAGATGGCTCAACAGTTAAGAGCCCTTGTTCTTGAGGAGGACCTCCGTTCAGTCCCAGCAGCCACATGGTGGCTCACAACCATCTGTAACTCGTTCTAGAGAGCTGATGCCCTTTGCTGGTCTCCATAGGCTGTGTACAATGTGTGTACATTCAGACAACCACAGTCACACATATTGTCTTAGCCACCGTTCTATTGTGGAGAAGAGACACTATGACCAAGGCAACTCATAAAAAGAAAGTATTTAACTGGGGACTAAAGGTAGGACCAGTTTTGGAGGCTTAGACTAGTATCATCATAGCAAGGAGCATGGCAGCACACAGGCAGACATGATGCTGGAGAGGTAGCTGAGACTTCTACATTCTGATCCTCAGGCAGCAGGGAGAGAGAGTCTGGACCTGGCATGGGCTTTTGAAACCTCAAAAGGCCCACGTCCAGTGTCCTCCAAAAAGGCCACACCTCCTAACTTAATCTTTTCAAATAGTGAATAGTGCCACTCCTTGATGTAAGCATTCAAATATAGGAGCCTATAGGGACCATTCTTATTCAAACCACCACATATATACACATAAATAAAACAAATGAATTTTTAAAAATAGCATCAAACTAAGGACATCTTAGGAAAGCATATGTGAAGACAAGAGACAAAGAGAGCAAATTGTAATGAATCATGTAAAGACCAGCCAGTGGTGTGTAGGCCTGGGGGAAGTGGAAACTACTTTGTCCAGACATTGAGACACAGCAGCAAAGATTTTTAAGATTACAATTATAATTACACCATAGAGCTGAAGCCTGGCGTAGGAAATTGGTGATAATGAGAATAATCAGCAAATATGATTTCAGATTATAAGTGCTGTGAAAGAAATGCAAACCCTGAGTGAGTCCAGTACAATCAGCAAGAACAATCTATCAAGCTGACAGTGAGCACCAGGGCCGAAGATTCCTCTCTGAAAGATCTCAGCACCCGAAGAGGATCCCAGGAAAGCAAGGCGCCAGCCCAGGAAGTGCTCTTCCTCAAGGACCCCAACCATACCGGGAGGATTATTTTAATTTTATTATGGTTGAGAATATTCAAACTTCAAATAAGGCTACATTTCAAAACACTAAGGGTTAGGGTTCTATCATATTGGTGGGGGCCCTGGAGACAGTAAAGACTCTCTTCCAACCTGTTGTCATCCTACTAAACCTTCCCCTGAGCTGATCTGTGCACCTCCCTACAAAATCCAGTTATACCAAAGAACCCTGTGCCACTGATGTCTAGCTACTGGCTCTTGGTGTGTGGCCATGTTTTCCTCACCCTCTCTCATGCCCCAGGATCTTCCCGGTCTATCTTCAGCAAGAACCCACTGAGGTCAGTTTATCCAGAATCCCTCCTTATACCAGATGTCTCCCTTATTAATTTTCCATCATTGATTCCCTACCCTGCCCCCTTGATGATAGCTTATTGCCTTTGCAGAGCCAACCTCGTTTTACCTCCTACTGCAAAATACCATTGCAGTGCCCTTCCTACCTATCAACAGGGGCCTAAAGAAGGTGGTGGTCACCTATAACACAAGTGCTGCGGCCCAGACTCTGTGTTTTGTCCAGTGGTTATAGTTTCTTAAAACTTTTTTTTTTTGAGACAGGGTTTCTCTGTGTAGCTTTGCGCCATTCCTGGAACTCCCTCTGTAGCCCAGGCTAGCCTTGAAGTCACAGAGATCCACCTGGCTCTGTCTCCCAAGTGCTGGGATTAAAGGCGTGCGCCACCACCGCCCGGCTCTTAAAACCCTTTCTGGATGTAGTGATACAGTGTTGTAGCTTTAATATGAAGTGTTCCCCATAGGCTCTATTCTGATGCTTGGTCTCCATCTAGAAACACTCTCTAGAGTGGAAACTTCAGGAAGTGCAGCGTACTTGGAGGATGTAGATCACTGCAGTATGCTTTTGAAGGCTGTCCTTGATCCCCAGCCACCTCCTGTCACTCAGCTTCCCATCTTCCTTGAGGTTGGCAACCTTGGCCACATGCTCCCACCACCATGAGGTTCTGCATCACCATGGGCTCAGAATCACCATAGCCAAAGACTGGAGACCAACCTGTAAATCCAAGAGTCAGAGCAAGTAATTTCTCCATTTTTTTTTTCACAACATCAAACAAGGTGACAAATATCAGACAGGGTGACTAACACAGACAGATGTGTTTGATTTTGGTGACATAGCATAAAGCTTTCAAAAATCAGACAGTAGGAAGGGGAAAAGAAGCAGCCACATGTTGAATAATTGGTAGCTAATTACGAACATTTGTGCTTTCCAAGGTAAATGAACTAGTTTATTAAACGTGTCATCAAAATTTTCTTCAGACTTAGTATGACAGGAGTTTAGGCAAAGGTCAGTAGCTTTTCCTCCCGTCAGAACTGATCACAAAGTGTGTCCAGCTGGAGACGCAAAGCTCACATCTGCTGAGGGCCCACCTGGGCTGGCCCCTTCAAACATATCTACTCTCTTGCCCCAGCTGCCATTGCTCACATGAAATGCCTTGTAAATTCTAGTCATCACGTGATCCTGGCCTGAAAGTCCTCAGAACTCATGCAGTCCCTCACAGGCGTTTACTTCCCTAGAGAGCAGGCTGTGTTCCACGGAGAAGTCTGGGTCCCAGAAATGATTTGGTAACAATGATGGGCATCTTATAAATGGGGTCAGGAGTTGATATGCTCTGGAGTCTCATTGAGAACTACAGTCTAGGGAGAAGTCACTCTCCATCAGCAGTCACTGACGATCACAAGATGTCAACTGTCCGCACGCTCACTCCCCTGTCTTTCATTTAAAATTAATTTGCAGCATCCTTAATATTTCCCAGGCACAGCAGCACTGTAAGATGAAAACTGTTTCTGTTCTCATTTTACAGAAGGCCAAACCAGAAGCCACTGAAGAGCTAAGGAATGTGCCCAGGATCATACAGCCAATCAGTAGAACTCATATTCCAACCAGGAAGCCCAGTTTCGGAACCCTTGTTACAGCCGGTGGGCTGTGCAGAGATGTAGAAGGCAATAGGGTGGATGCCTTAACTGAGAAAAGTGGACCCAGGCAAAGGGACAAGAGTAACAGCTACAAAACAAACAGCCAGAGAATGACCATCAGAGGGGAGGGAAGACCAGGTAAAGGGTCTCACGCAGCCGAAGGGAAGCCAGAGCAAAGCTTGCTTTCACACGATTCTGTCCCACACAGGTCAATTCAGACACTGTCTGGGATGTCATCAATCCATCTAGTGATGCCACATTGCTTCTGAGAGCTGTTTAGGAAATTGACAAAGAGCCATCTGAAAAGAAATAGAAAACCCAGAAAGCAGTCCTTTGTGACTGTTCTGAATCCGGATGATAGTTCTGTAGATGGATGGATGGACCCATGACCTTGCAGTGACACTTTCAGCATAAAGAAAACATCTTTAGCTTTGCTTGGGTCTTCACAGAGCTGTATCTAATAATGAACTAACTCTGCACCTTTCAGTTCGTGCTCAGACAAACATTTTTAAAGAAACTGTAATACAGACAAGGACCAAGTTGATTAAAATTATGGTGAAAATAGACTTGAGGATCCTTGTTGTGGAATATTATTTTAACCAGGCAAAGATGTCTTACGTTTGTTCATGCTGTGGAATATCACTTGAACTCTGTGAAGGTGCGCTACATTTGTGTATGCTGCATTTGTTTAATTATGGAAAGATGTGTTGCCATTTCCCCTTGCCTGCCTAGGGCACCTGATTTGTCTAATAAAGAGCTGAAAGGCCAACCGCGAGGCAGAGAAAAGATAGGCGGGGCTGGCGGGCAGAGAGAATAAACAGGAGGAATCTAGGCTCAAGAAGAAGAAAGGAGAGAACGAGGAAGAAAGAGAGGGAAATGCCCAGGGCCAGCCAGGCAGCTGCCAGGCAGCAGACATGAGAAGCAGTGAAAGTTAGATATACAGAAGGAAACATGCCATGCTAGGCTGAGCATTCAAAACTAATAATAAGTGATTATTTGGGAGCTAGTTAGTGGCCCAAAAGAAAAACTTGGGTACAGACTAAGCTTAAAGATTACCTCCAAAGGTGGCAAATTTTCATCAGAAGCCCAGAGGCTTCACGGGAAGGAACCAAGAACCCCAACTCCTCTCTGTCTCCTTTAAAATCACCTGATACTAGTGGGGGGCAGGTAAGCTCAGCAGTGTTCCTTTGGGTTCCCTGAGGTCAGGGCAATTCAAAGGAATCTCACCAGACCTTGCAAGCCACCAACTCCTGACAAGTACCTGTCACTCCATGAAGGGCTTTTCGCTGGGACCCTGAGACCGCTTGGACATGGTACTGTACCAGGGAAGAGGGTGTTGTTCTCCTTCACCTGCGGGAAGGAGCCTTGTGATTGACAACTTGCATAGCTCCTTCAAAGGGTCCTCCCAGATGCTCCGGGGACTGGCCACATTCCTCTCTAAGGCTATCTGTCAGCCTGGCCTGAATCCCTGAGGGTTACAAGTTAACCACAGTAGGACCTGCTCCCAACCCTCACCTTAGACACCAGTCCTGTACTAAAAAGCCCGGCTGGGGGCCCTCAGGTGCACAAGCTCTGGGCAGCAGTGGGACGCCCACAGGTGACACTCTGCTCTAGACTGGAAACACAACCACCCCATCTGGAGTCTCAGTCCTGTGGTAAGATGAGTACGGATGTCTTACTGACCCCAAAGTGTTCACACCCTAACTCTGAGCAGCTTGCTCTATATGGGTAGGGGACTTTTCAGATGTGACTACGTTAAGGCTCTTTATCTAGGGACAGTCTCCTAGATTATCCAGCCAGAGCCTTAAAAGTAGAGGGAAAGGATGACAGGAAAGAAACTCCCAGAAGTGAAACATAAGGAGGGCTCTTCTGGACAGCCAGGCACATTGTCCAGGAGAGGACAATGGAAAAGATAAACAGATGAAGAACCTTCAGAACTGAACGCTCCTCTATCAACCCCTTGTGTTTAGTCCAGGGAGACCCGTGTTGGAACCCAGTAGTCAGTTCCTGTTATTTAAGCCGCTGAGCTTGTGGTCATTTGTCAGGGCAACACTTGTTGTGGAATATTATTTTAAGATGTGTTACATTTGTTTATGATGTGGAACATTTGTTTTAATTATGCAAAGATGTGTCGCTTTCTTTTATGTTACATTTGTTTAACTCTGTAAAGCTGTATTACTTTGCCTGTCTGAAACACCTGATTGGTCTAATAAAGAGCTGAATGGCCAATAGCAAGGCAGGAGAAAGAATAGGCAGAGCTGGCAGGCAGATAGAATAAAAAGGAGGAGAAATCTGGGAAGGAAGATCTAGGATCAAGAGAAGGAAGAGGACTCTAGGGGCCAGCCACCCAGCTACACAGCAAGCCACAGAGTAACTAAAGAAAGGTGTATAGGATAAAGATAAAAGCCCGGAAGCAAAAGGTAGATGGGATAATTTAAGTTAAGAAAAGCTGGCTAGAAACAAGCCAAGCTAAGGCCAGGCATTCATAAGAATAAGTCTCCATGTATTTGTTTGGGAGCTGGGTGACAGGCCCCCCCAAAGAGTCAAAGAGTAAAAAATTACCAACTACAAACACTTGTGTTCCTTCAAAGGGAATTTCTAAACTTGTTACAAAACAACTTGAGAACTTTGTGTAGACTTGAAGGCCTAGGATCACCAGCAGACTGCTGCTGGCTTCATCTGTGAGCCAAAGCAGTGTGAGGCCTTCCCCAGCACCATGGACTTGGACTTCTCAGTCACCAGAACTGTGGGCCAAAGCAAATTTGTTTTATGTGGTTTTTTTTTTGTTACATTTTTGTAGGGTCCCACTTTGCAGCCTTGATTGGCCTTAAAATTGTGATTTTCCTTCACCAGTCTCCCAGTTATTCAGATTTTATGCATGTCTCACTGTGCCTAGATTCAAAATAAACTTATCTTCTTATGAATCACCCAGTTTCTGGTATTTTGCTATCAGCAATGTAGTTTCCCAGATCCGTAAAACTCATTTAATAAATGTACCTGCTTCTCTCTTGCTAATGTCATTTATTGTAGACAACTCAACCGTGGGCTTAGGATGAGTAGATACAGATGTTTTCCTACCCTATCATACTTTGAAACATCATTTCAGGAAGCATGTAAGAACTTTCAGGTGAACTATTCTGCTTGGCCGTACACATCCAGGGTATTGAACAAAGAAGGAAACTGGGAATGATGGGAAGAGGATATTAACCCAGGCATACATATGTCCCGGAGTTGGACATGTTTATTTCTCCACAGTTTTTGAGTTTTCACCGGGGCATTCTGCCGACACCTTTTCCTTTCTGGGAAGTTGGCTGTTTTTCTTTTACTTTTTAGTGTGTATGTGTGTGCACGTGTGTGTACATGTTCAAGGGAGGTCCATGTGTGTGCAGGTCCATGTACACATCTGTGTGTGGAGACTGGAAGAACCTCAGGCATCAGCCTGAAGAATAGCATTCAGCTTCTTTAAGACAGGGTCTCTTTGGCCTGAAGCTCACCAGTTAAGCTCTGTGGGCCAGAAGGGTCATTTGGCCAGGGCTGGAATGGCAATCAAGTGCTATCACACCCAGAATTTTTCTTCTTCTTTTTTCTAACTTTTATTGATTCTTTGTGGATGTCACCTCATGCCTCTTGATCCCTCCCATCTCCCCATCCCCCACATCCACCCCCACCCTTGCAACCTCTCCCTCAAAACAAAAGAGAATTTAAAAGAAAAACCAAAAAAGCAAACAAACAAAACAAAACAAACAAAAACAACAAAACCCCAAAACAACAATAAACAACAAAAAAGAAGAATCTTGTCGTGGATGCTGTAGTGTGGCCTGTTGAGTCGCACGTCACAGAGTTCACCCTTTAGTCTCTGCATCTTTACTTGCAAGTGTTCATTGCCATGAGTCACCGGTCTGGCACAAAGGCTTCGGATTCTGCTACACCATCAATAATGGGCTCTCACTGGGGCTCCTCTTGGATATCCTGTTGTCCACTTTCATGG
This sequence comes from Peromyscus attwateri, assembly GCA_902168425.1. NCBI lineage: Eukaryota > Metazoa > Chordata > Mammalia > Rodentia > Cricetidae > Peromyscus > Peromyscus attwateri. The sequence goes on along the minus strand of CABHPP010001696.1, from coordinate 5,799 downwards.
AGATCCTGCAGCTTTGGATCTGTAGGTTTGTCCCCTTCACATGCTCCAACAGTTCATAGATGAGTGGATGTTGGGGTGGTCCAACTCATAGGCCTGGTTCTGGGCCTGGGTGGTAGCAGGGTTGGTCAGCCCGCCAGCTTTCCCTCATCGTCACTACCCGGGTGAGCTCTCCAGCACTGCCTCGGCTAGCTCACCCAATGCAGCCTGCTGCAAGGAGCGGGGCCAGTTCTCCTGTGCTCAGGTCCTTAGATCCCACACTCACACCACCTGGGCCAGCTCTACTGTTTTGCCCAGGCGAGGTGCGCAGCCCTGTCTCTCAATAGTTGTAGAGGGCATACGAGGGGATCACACCCAGAATTCTTATGTGGGCTCTGAGGATCAAACTTGGGTCATCATTTCTGACTGATAAGTGGGTGAATTAGCATGTAAGAACCATGAAAAGAAAAATACCCAATAAACTGTATCCAACTGCTCATAGAAGAAGCCGGCCAGCTGCTGTCTGCTTGGGGTTCTGGGATGGAGTGTTGGGATCACTGAAAGAACCACTGCTCACTTCAATTTTTTGAGCAATACTGACCCTATTAAGTGAACATAATGTTCATAAATACTTTATTACAACACACAATTAATTATACAAAACAGCATCTGATTTCTTCATTAATTTTGTGAAATTCTAGAAATTTCTCTTTAGATATTATAACCCAAGACAATGAAATCCTGTCACTTCCCCTCTGTCAAGGAACAGGATATTTTCCAGTCCATTCTTGCTTCAGCCTCCCAAGGAGAACTCAAAACTTGCCAGATTCAAATGTTAGATGAAGCAATTTAGAAACTCCAAGGAAGGCCACTTCATAGCTACCCCTGGGAAGTTCACCTTCGGTAAGGCTATTTAAAACTAAAAAACACAAGTCTAAAGATAGCACTAGGATGTGGTGCTATCTACTTTTTGTAGCTCAGCTGGTGACAGATTTGCTGCCTCTCTGTCCAATTCTACCACAGCTTGACCTTTCTCCACTGGGGCCTAGTGATTAGCAATACCCCTAATTGTGTTTCCGCTCATCCTCGCAGCTGGTAAGAGCAGTGATGTATACCACAAAGAGTCCTGAGCTCGGCTCTAAGGACAGAAAGGATGTAGGTGCTGGGCCTTCTTCCTGCACAGCGGGACAACAGCTCAGTGCAGCCCACTGACTATGCCCAGGGTGCGCACTGTGATGGTGACTCAGCTCTTAGCAGAGAAGCCATCCCAGAGCCCTAATCTTTGATCCAAGCTTTTCCCATCTGCCTCGTAGACTCAGGCTTGTGAGCTCCTGAACCAATGAGCTATCTTTCCTTAACAGCTGATAGAGCTCAAGAACTCAAAACACCTTTCAGGCCATGGAAAGCTGTGACTTCCCAGAGCAATCCATCAGCTCTAGTGTTCACTAGGAGCTAAGACTACCCTGATGGTGTCTGACTCAGGGGCTGTGATAGAATCTAACCAAATAGGGAAGTGTTGGGGAGGAGAGAGAGAGGTAAGGGGCAATGGGATAGCTTTGATTTAGCTTTTATTTACAAACTGATTTTTATGTCATTTTAAAATAATTTAGTAACTCCAAAAAGCTAGAGTGAACTTATCTGGCTTCGTAAATTATTGAAAGTTGTTTGTTGTTTCTCTCAATATTGACTGATTGGAGGAAATGAGAGGAGAGGAGAGTTGAGGACAGCATCCCACAGCAGATTGCCTTGAACCTGTCAAAGGTGAGGATCCAAGGCTTCCAGGGACTGTTGCCAGGGAGATGCCTGCCAGATGCACTGTCAACACGTTGAATAATCAATGTGCATCTGGCAG
>CABHPP010001695.1:44544-68778 GCA_902168425.1 Peromyscus attwateri | reverse complement strand
CTTTCTTTCTTTCTTTCTTTCTTTCTTTCTTTCTTTCTTTCTTTCTTCCTTCCTTCCTTCCTTCCTTCCTTCCTTCCTTCCTTCCTTCCTTCCTTCCTTTCTTTCTTTCTTTCTTTCTTTCTTTCTTTCTTTCTTTCTTTCTTTCTAATGTTGTCTGCCATGTTTGTCTGTCTGTCTAGATAGGCACACTTTTTTCTGTTTCAGTTTGTTCGGCACCTCCACATAAGGCCTAACCCCCAGGAAGCAGAGCCAAGGCTCGGCTCCTGAATGCTGTCCCTTGTCCAGAGACACCATGTGGGCATATAGCCATGGCCTAAAAAAAAAAAAAAACTTGGAAGTCCCCCAGTAAGCATAAACCATAAAGGTCCAACACAATTTTCTATGCTTGTTGACTGCCATCTTCTCTCTGACTGTTGCTTGCCTGCTGTCTCTTTCTACAAAATGGGTAACTTCTCCATCACCTCCTCCCCTTCCATGTCTGATCTCTCTATGACATGTGATGAGGAGGATGCAGACAGTTCAGGGCCCACAAAACTTGCTGAGGAGAGCATGGCCACAGCTAAGACCGCATGTACTGCTTCTCTGTCAGCCCCACTCCCGCCTTGGGAGGCTACAGTTCTACCACTGTACACTTAGAGTGAAATGTCTCAATGTCTCCTTGCCCCTGAAAGTGGAAATTCCCTTGCACTGTGGTATTCCCCTCAGCTGCCGCACCCCCTTGCTGTGGGATAATGCTTTGTACACTGATTTAGTAAAATGCTAATTGGCCAGCAGCCAGGCAGGAAGTATACGTGGGATAAGCAGACAAAGAGAATTCTGGGAAGAGGAAGGCTAAGTCAGGAGATGCCAGCCCACCATCCATGGCATACAGGTAAAGCCCCGGAGTATGTGGCGACATATAGATTAACAGAAATGGGCTGAGTTTAAGTGTAAGAGCTAGTCAGTAGTTAGCCTGAGCTAATTGCCAATCATTTTTAATTAATATAAGCCTCTTTCTGTGTTTACTTGGGTCTGAGTGGCTGTGGTGCTGGGCAGGACAAGAGAAACCTTCTGGCTACACTCCCTCTCTTCTGTCTTGGTCCTCAAAGGCCAGTGAAAGCCTTTTTGGTCAACCTGGGACAAAATGTTGCTAGCCAGCCCTTGATTCCCACTCTCATAACTGAACTCTCCCTTATCTGGAAGGTGGCTAATGAGTCTGGCCTGGATTCACCATACTTCAGACAGGTCCTCACTCAAAGGGCAATACAAGTACAGACTTATTTTGACTGGTATAGTCTGCTCAAAGCTGTGCTGGAGCCGGCTGCCTTTTTTAACTGGAAATCAACTTACGATGATCAAGCAGAAGCTCATGCACAAATGAATCTCCTACTTAATGTTAATTAGTTAACATGCTCACTGGATGAGGTAACTTTGTCCATCCTATCCATTAGGAAGAGATTGGCCATCAATCCTACTACCAAAAGGTTTCTAACTGGGCCTTTAAGGCTTTTAAGGCATATACCCCACGGGAACTTTCAACTTATATCCACAATACTATTCAACAACCAGGGGAACTTTTAACTGATTTTCTCACATGTGTTAATGAGGCAGTAAAACAGAGTAGACCTGGGCCCCACTAGTGAAATGTTAATCAAACAATTGGGTTGGGAATGGCTTAGTGCCCCCACCAGCAGTGTGATCACACTGGTCCACAATGAGGACATTCACAAGTGGGTACTGGCCACAAGAGATCTTGACCCCAGTAATGGTCCCATCACTGCATCCATGGGTGCCCTCCTGGTGGACAGGCAGTGTGCCAGCAGCACACCCAAGGGCCCCCAAGAAGACAGATCTTGCTGGGGATGCAGCAAACCAGGCCATTTGAGGTGTGACTGCCCCTTGGCAAAGCCTGGGACCCAATGACCCAGATACAATAAGGAATTTCGTTGGGCAAAGGATTACAGATCACAGCCTGCTGAAGAATCAGCCCCTTTAAACTCCAAGTGCATCACTCCTCAGCCCTACCAGTAAGAGGAGGCTCTGGTAATACAATAACCTATTGGACACTGGTCATTTTTCCACACTCCCCAATGCTAACCATTTATCTTTATGGACAAGCTCTTAAAGGCTTGGTGGACCTGGGTGTAGACATCACTATATTAACAGAAATGGAGGCACTCTGCTTCCCTCATTAGAAATTTAGACCTTGCCCCCTCATCATTGGAGTAGGAGGCCAACAAGATTAAAAAATTACCACCCGTCCAATGCATTGGAAAGACCTTGATGGCAAGAAGGGATACATTCACCCTATAGTTTCTACAGTACTGAGATAACTCTGAGGTAGAGACATCCTGAAGGATATGTGTGCTGTTATAACTACTGATGATAGAGCTTTCTTTGATGACCTTCAGGTACATGAAAAGACGGGTTAGGCAAATCACAATCCTACACATTAGTTCCACACCCAATTCTAAGGGTCACTGTCCCTCAGAAATCCACCATGGTTGAGCCTCCTAGCCCCATTCCATTGACATGGTTCTCAAATCAAGACATCTTGGTAGAACAGTGGCCTATAATTGAACCCAAGCTGTCAATTCTAAAGGAATTAGTTGCAGAATGACTAAAGATGGGGCACATAGAAATGACCGCAAGTAAACATAATACCGCCATATTTGTTATTCCCAAGAGATGGGGATGCTACCATCTCCTGCAGGATCTTTGTGCAGTTAATGATCAAGTGCAAAAAAATGGGGTCCACACAACCAGGCCTCCCCCACTTTAGCAATATTCCTCCATCTTATTATATTTTATTTTTTTGATATTAAGGGTTGCTTTTTTCAAATTCCCTTGGTGCCACAGGATCGAGACCATTTTGCCTTTACAGTTGTGGGAATCTAATATGCATAAGTCAGCCAATAGATAGCAATGGACGGTTTTACTCCAAGGAATGAAGAATAGCCCCACAACCAGTCAGTTAAATGTTTCTCAGGCTTTGGTAAATATTCCCAAGGACATCTTCTTAATCCATTACATGCATGATCTCCTTCTGGCATATCTGGATGCAGTCTATTTACAAAGGACTGCCAAAAGAGTGTTAAAAGATCTTGCATCATTACATCTGATCCTGGTACCAGAAAAGATTCAAATGCTACCTCTCTTTGCCTTTTTAGGCCTTTCCATTGCTGAGCAGGTCTGCCCCCTTTCCTTTAAATTGGAAATGAATGAATTGTACTCACTCTCAGAATTACAACAATTATATGGCATGGTTAATTGGCTTAAGCCATTTCTGCCCATCCCTCATCAAGACATGAGATACTTCTTTTCATTGTTGGAGGGCCCCACCTGCCTGTCCATCAAGGTTAAGCTTACTCATGAGGATAGAGATCTACTACAAAAGGTTTTGGTCATTCTAGCTACCTCTAGCCTGCAACTTCATGATCCTCAAAAGCCCTTGTTGGTGATGATCCTCTGGATACCCAGGGTGATTTTTGGGAGTATTATTGAAATCTGGGACCCTTCTATGGATACACCAAGAACATTCTGGCCTGCACAATGTCACTTCTAAGTTTGACAAGTCCTTCCAACTTGGCCTTAAGGCATGAATGCTGGCACCTAGAACATATGGATGAGAGCCAGATAAGCTTGTCTTCCCTTTTTCTCTAAAGAATATTGAGTCCCTCTGGGTGGATTCTATCTCATTACAGTAAATGGTTGCAGGGTTCACAGGAACTATTGACAATGATTTTCCAAAAGTCAATATCTTAGCAGAGCTCCCCACACTTCAAATACAGATACAGCCCCATGCAGTCTCTTCCTCCACTCCCATCCCTCACACTACCCTGGCCTTTACAGATTCCAATAAAAACAGATATGATGTTCTTGTCCAACATCCTGGCTCCAAAGATGTCATGTATGTTATCCCTAACCTTGGTTCTGTTCAAGTGAGTGAGCTCTTGGCCCTCCTCAAGGTTCTAGTGGAGTGCCAGACTGAGCACTTTAATATTTTTTTTCTGACAGCCAGTACACTATACAAGCAGTTTGTGTGCTGGCCTTTTCTCAAGTCAAAGACTCCCTGGCCCCCATTGCCAGCATTATGCTGCTCATACAAGATGTCTTAAATAAAAGGACAAAGCCCTGGTACCTATCATATATTAGATCCCACTCCAAATTGCCAGGAATATTGCCTCAAGGAAATGAGGTTACAGATGCCATCATATTAATAGCTAGTATAGACCTCCTAGAACAAGCCAGGGCTCTTCAATAGTAATTTCACCTGTCTCCACAGAACCTGCATAGGCTTCTCCCTGAGCTGCCAATTGTCCAGTACAAGCATTTATCTCAGTCATGTGCCACCTGCAACCCTCTTGCCCCTTTGGGCACTTCAATGTGCAGGAGTCAACCATTGTAGCTTATTGCTCAATGACATTTAGCAAATGAACATTACGCATTATGTTCATTTTGGCAATGTTAGATATGTTCATGTGATAGTGGATACATGCTCCTCCTTTGTGTATGCCCTTGCCCTTTCTGGGGAAAAGACTTAATGTTATTAAGGCCCTTAAATTGGCCATGTTGGTCAAGGGGTTGCCTTGAGCTATAAAGACTGTCAATGGCCCTGCCTATGCCTTTCAACAGTTTAATGACTTCCTGGGATCCTGAAAGATCTCTTAGACCACTGGCATGCCCTATAATCCTCAGGAACAAGCCATCATGGAACGAGCCAACAGAACTCTTAAAGAACTATTGGCCAAGACCGTCTCACCAAAGATAAAAAGGGATCCCCAATTGGCCCTAACTGAAGTCCTTTTCCAAATAAATTTTTTCAGCTTTGATGAGGTGGGACTCAGTCCAGCATATAAACATTGGGTATTCCTGCCTAAGGGCACACCTCTACCCCTAGTTAGATACCCTATCTCCCTCCAATGGAAGCCACCAGCCCCTCTGCTGATGCATGGGAGATGGTACACTTGTGTTTTTCCTCAGAGCCCAACTATGTCAATATGGGTCCCAACAAGAGGTGTGCTTCCCATGACGGACCAGCCTGCCTCCATCAAAGAAGAATTGGTCATGGATGACTAATGTAATACTCATCACCATTGTCCCTTTTATTCCCCAAAATACAGATGACTCTGGTTCCTGCCTCCCATTCTCTTGCCAGTGGCAATTAACTCTCCTGCTTTCCCTGTGATATTTAACACCAACTCTTCCCTAGGCCTGTCCTTTCTAGACCTGGTGCTGACCACCAAAACTTTAGATGGTGCCTGGTCTGTGGAGGAAGCCCTTTGCGTTACCCCCCCCTTTTTTTTCTTTCTTTTGTCCAATGCCTAGAAATAGAATTAGTAAGAGACATGTCCCTGCTGACCTTCGATCCACACTTCCAGACAATTTGCTTCATCCCCTTAATTACTCCATTCTACTTTGAGAACAAATATCTTGTCTCAATATGACCAGGTTCTCAGTGATGTCATTGGAGACAGATTTTTTAACTAAGGTCTGGACAACTTATAAAGGCTATTTGATCCCTTCTGGATGCTCACTATACTTTGATTGGCAAGGTGATATTGTTAATTCTTAATCTCTTTATATGCCTCCTACAGCACATCCAACAGCAGTGGTCAGCAAATAAAGTAACTCATCCAAAGTTCCTTTGCAACATTGGGGTATCCATCTTCAGCCTATAGGCCTAGAGTCTCTCAGTTGCTTCTCCCTGTGTTCTGTTGAATATCTGGCAGTCTCCTCTGCAAGGCAGGAAACTTAATTTGTCATTTTTCCATGGGTCCTGCATGTCTAGTCTATGTAACACTGTCAAGCAGTCCAGACAAAAGCAGTTCTTTGCCCAGAAGGCCATTTTGTGCCAAGAAGAAGATAAACTCCTATGGAGTGTCTTCCACATCCCTTCCTCTTTGAAGTAAATCGGTGCTGCCAAGAGCAGACATGTCTCATTGTCCAGAAAGTTTAAGTTTTTAAAACATTTTAAATGCTATATTCTGTATGTCTTTGAAGTGTTTGACGATTACCTACCTAATTGAAATATATCTATGTATATCTAGAAAACTTAACTAACATGACTATAAGTTTGATTATCATAGAGGACTAATTATTAACCTGTAATTCTTAATGATACATTACAATTTTAAATGAGCTGCATAAACATAATACTTTAAACAACAGTAGAAATATACACACAGTATAACAAAAATTAACTTTAAATTTGTATCAATAAACTAAAATCCATAGCAATATAAAACATTTTAAACAAGTTGTTGCTCTTTAAAAGTAGATTCAACAATCTACCCTTTTATCCTATCATATCTATAATATCCCCTTTTCTTTTTTAGAAAGAGATTGCATTTATAATCAACCCCCTTTAAATAAAAATAAACACTCATAAACAATATTTTGGGAATTTGGCCATAGCTACTCATACTACTGCTGGTTAGGGGTGCTGATAATCTCATGGGGATCTTGAGAAAATTAAGAATTATAGTTAAATCTTGGCTGTAATCTGTGAGGATGGATCATCTCAGCCAGTTACTTTGAAGCTGATTTTGGATGTTGGGTCATCTGGGCCATGGTGTCATTAGAGACCTTTTAGGGGGTCTTGGTTGATCAAACCATATTAGTCCAGAAGCAATCCACAGGTTCTCATCTTCTGTGGAAACAAAAGCAGAACTTCTTTTCCAAAGCAACGTATCCTTAGACATAAATTTTGAAGTCAAGATACCTTTAAAATATACATATTGGTTTAACTGAGTAGCCTTTACCATCAAATGTCTTTCTGCAGTTAAAAATTCCCAAAGACAATATAATCCAGACTCCGTGTGTGATGTCTATCTTTATGTGACTTATTTTTCATATTACTTTTACTGTCTCTTTAAAGACTTTATTTTTGAAACTATTTCATCATATAACTTTCCCTCTCTCTTCCAAGCCTCTGTACATCTTTACACATACATTTAGAGTTTTATTCATTTTAATCTGTCTTATTGTGAATCTGTAATCCTTCTCTGACCAGGAGAGATTTTAAACTGTTAAGCTGCATGGCTAGGACCAATGCAGCAGACTTGGCTGCTGACTCCACCCACCTCAGCTTCTCAACATGGCAGAGGTACACCTACTGCCAACTCGAGGAAGCAGTGGGTCTATGTCTCCAACAAGCAGTGTGTAGCCCAGAAACCTTTTTTTTTTTCCTGTACTAGCAAAAGCTAAATCTGCCATGCAACATGCTGCATGGCTTGGAGACACCTCTCTGCACCACAGTGGGAATCCACCAGGCTGTAGGTCAAGCCCGCAGGCCATGGCTTGCCTGAGAGACACAACTAGGAATCTGTTTTTAGCTCCATTTTAGAATCTTTTTTTAAAGCTTTCTCAGGTTTTGGGTGGAAATTCTTGCTACCATGTCTTGGCACCAAATGTAGCCATAAGATTTCTCTGGTCTTACCTGGCCCTGTGGTCCCATAACCACTTATAAAATAATCATTCAGAGGCTTAATATTATTCACAAACAGTAGGGCCTATGGTAGGCTTCATGCTAGCTAGCTCTTTCATCTTAAATTAACCCATTTCTATTAATCTAGGTTTTGCCACATGACTGTGGCGTTACCAGTATGCTGGCATCTTGCTTCTCCTTTGGCAGGGGCTGGCATCTCTTCAGATCCCACCTGTCTGCCTTTCTCCTTCCTGTCTCTCTCATTGGATTTCCTGCCTACCTCTAAGGTGACTTGCCAGCTTTATTTATCAGCCAATCAAAGCAACATATAATCACAGCATACAGAAAGACATCCCACAGCAGGTATGGTGATACACACCTTTAATTGCAGAGGCAGGTGAACCTCTTTGAGTTCAAGACCAGGTTGGTTTAAATAGCCAGTTCCAGAATAATGAGAGCTACATAATAGAGAGAATCAGTTTCAAAGAAATAGAGAAGTTTGGGTACTTGAATACTAATGACACGTATTTCTAGCAACTATTTTTAAAAATAGCAGATCTCACTTCTAATCAAGAGAACTTGTGGTTACAACAGATGGTGAACATTACAGAAAATCATAACCAATCAAAATCTACATTTTGTCATTTTTATATCTAGTCCTAACTGATATATCTACAATACAACCACTATATCTAAGGCCCAGGGATGATTGTAGAAAAGGGTCCAGAAATACCATATGAGTCAGAGGAACAGGAAGTTTGCTGTGAGATTGTGTCTCTTATGAGTTTCAGAAGACATCCATGAAGTCTCACCAATATGGCTGCCTATACTTAACCAGTGCATGGACACCAATAGGCATGCTAATGTGAATAGAGGAAAATTCAGGAGGCTGTAAGCCAAACAAAGACCTGCAGGCAACTAATGAATACTGAGAGCAGAAGAATAGTCTTCCACAGGGAAGAGCACAAATTGGTTATCCAATACCAAATGGTCAGCCCTGGAAATATACATACAAATGGCATTATATAGATTGAACAGATTTTATTTATGTACATATATGTTATACATGTAACAAGTAAAGAAAAATAGGCTATGGATTTGAAAGAGAGCATTGTGGTTGAGGATTATATAAGAAGTTTTAGATGAAAGAGAGAGAGGAAATATATATTATCAAAACTCTAAAATATTAAAAATAAATTGTAGCACGAATCTTAGAAGGTCTTATTAATTAAATCAAACCCGGAGCCAGGTATTGGGGTGAACACTGGAAGATCAGAGAGACAGAACAAGCCACAGCTAACCTCACCTGGCCAACTTCTCAGCTGATCTTGTTTCCTTAGACGCCCAATGTTCGTGGTCCGAATTCATGAAAAAGCTGCTTGCCTGTGGCCTTGTGGGCCCCAGCTCAGGCCCAAGCTACACTCGGCCAGTTGTGGCGGCGCACGCTGGTAGCATTTGCTGAAGGAGGCAGAGGCAGGAGCATCCCAAGTTTGAGGCTGGCCTAGGAGGCTTGCTAAGGAGAAGCTGCGGCCGGGACCCAGTGAAAAACAGTGGTGGGACCATGGAGGCAGAGGCTGCTGCTCCAAGTTGCTGGCTCCTTCTCATGGTGTTGGTGACTGCGGTGATGCTGCTACCTGGGACAAAGAGTTTACCGCTACTTGTTCGGAGAAGAATTGCCAAGACCATCGTGTTACAAGTAAGCATCAGCAAAGGTCAGTTTGGAAAAGTTTGGCAAGACAAATGGTGGAAAGAAAGGGGAGAAATTGCTGTGAAGATTTTCTCTTCTAGGGAAGAATGTTCATGGTTCCAAGAGACAGACATTTATCAGACTGTGATTGCTTCAAACCACAGAGGAGGCACAAAAAAAAAAAATGTCTGCAGGGAACCATGACCATGCCTAACAGCAACTTTGAAATCTTCAAAAAAAGATGGCAGGAACCCACAATGACGATTCCACATGGACTATGATAAAGCCATTAAGCTGATTAACACCACGGAAAGATTGACTTTGGACTACAAACTGGTCAGGACAATTTTGAGATGGCTGGCTGAGATGATCCAGCCTGACAAACTACTCGAACAAGGACTTGTGACAAGCCCTGAACTTTCCTATTATGCAGAGACTGAACAAATGATACAGGACTTGACAGTTAACCCAAAAATTTTCTTTTCAAGATTCCCTAAAGATATCTTCACCCCTAGAAAGAAAAAGAAAAAAGAGAATATAGATATGAATCTATTCTAAGAAAAAAGATAAAGAAATAATAGGATAAATGGGTACATGATTGAATCTACTCTAAAAAGAAAAAGGGGAAGATATAAAAATGACAAAATGTAGATTACTGAATCTATTATAAAAAGAAAAAATACTTTTAAAAAGGAACTACTTGTTTTAAATAGGATAAGTAATGAAATTTTTTGTCTGAGTTTATCAAATGTTACTGGACTGGACATTGTTAATATATATAATGGAGGTTTTTTTTCTGAATCTGTCAAATGTTAATGGACTAGACATTGTTAATGTAATTTTTGACTGTATATATTGTATATACTTATTGGATAGTTTTTCTTGTATTAGTTATAAGCTTTTTTTAAAAAAAAATTTTAGACAACAAAGGGGAAATGTGGTGGTATTGTGTTCCCCAAAATATTGGGCACCCTAATAAACTTATCTGGGGTCAGAGAGAGAACAGCCACTAGATACAAAGGCTAGAAAATGGTGGCACTCACACCTTTAATCCTAGCATTCCAGAGGTAGAAATCCCTCTGGATCTCTGTGAGTTCAAGGCCACACTGGAAACAGCCAGGCATGGTGACACACGCCTTTAATCCCAGAAAGTGAGCCTTTAATCCCAGGGAGTGAGGCAGAAAGCAGAAAGGTATATAAGGCGTGAAGATCAGGAACTAGAAGCATTTGGCTGGTTAAGCTTTTAGGTTTTGAGCAGCACAGTTCAGCTGAGAGCCATTCGGATATGAGGACACAGAGGCTTCCAGTCTGAGGAAACAAGATCAGCTGAGAAGTTGGCCAGATGAGGTTAGCTGTGGCTTGTTCTGTCTCTCTGATCTTCCAGTGTTCACCCCAATAACTGACCTCAGGTTTGATTTTATTAATAAGAACTTTGAAGATTCCTGCTACAATAAATAATAAATTATATGCTGATTTAAAACAATGCAAACAGAAGGCCCCCTCCCTGAACTCCTGCCTTGAGTATTCTGCTGCCATGACAGGCTGTGAAAAAGACCCAACATGATGTAGGCCAATGGCACAGCATGATGTTCCCTTGAACACTCAACCTTGGGCCTAGCTCTAGTTATAGGAAAACCCCACCAGATGTCTACATATTATAAAAGAAGCCAATTAAAAGTTATAGCTAGCAGGCTCATGATAAAGAAAAATAATGTAGTAGCCACAACAACCACTGAAAGAGATAATAGTTTTCTCACAGCTGCAAGCTAACCTAGAACAGCATCTCCAGATGGGAGGTACATCAATGCTGAGTCTGTTCCTATGTAGTCTGTAGACCCCAACCTCCCTTGCTTCACCCCCCCTTACTTTACTTCCTGTAAATACCCTGTCCTTTTGCTACTTGGAGTCTCTCCTGCTCTGCTCATGCATCAGACGGATGGAGAGACCTGGGCTAACTTGCAATAGTAAAAAGACTCTTTGCTTTTTCATTGGATTTGGTCTCTTGGTGGTCTTTGGGGGACTCTGGGTATAACAACCTGCAAAACATAAAAAAAATCAAACTATTCAAAATTCCAGCATAGATGGTGGAGGGCTGATATGGCCATAAGAGGAGCTATTGGTAGTTTATAGCTGCTGAGAGAAAGTCATTCTCCAATGTGGGGCATGACTACTGGTAGATTAGTCTTGCCCATGTGGATGGCCATACACCCATATACTTATGGGTAGCATTATTTAGACTCAGAAGGTTGTCATTAAAAGAAGTATAAAAATAAAAGAAGACAGGAGTTCTAAGGGTGGCAGGGTGGGGGTCTCTAAAGGGGGTAAAGAGAGTTAGTGATTGATGGGTGTGATAAATGTATCTTATATAAATGGGTGAACGTTTAGAAAACATAAACAAACAAAATAGATCTTTCCAGAAATGTCCTTACTAGTCCCCAAGGAGCTTCCTTTCTCTTCAGTGGGCTCTTTTTACAGTTGTATGGCCTCAGAAACACATACCTTCTTCCTGCTCAGAACTGTTAACAAAGCGGCTTTGTGCCTGCTCTGACTTGGAAAGCACCCACTATAGTTATATAAATTCTCACTGCCCCACAAAGGCCTAATCTACTATTGAACTAGTATTTATTGAATAGTGGGGTGATAATGACAAGTCTTTCTCTAGACTCTTTAACTTCAAAACTAAAATTCCTTGAACTTGTTCCTAATTTTTCCCTTGCAGTGAATTCAGACCTGGTATCTGCTATATATCAGTCAGGTCACAACTCCAGCATATGCTTCAAGGAGGGCAGGGTACCAGGAGATGGAACTGCTGCCACATGAGAACTGAGGACAGATGTCTGAGGTGAGCAGCAAAGTCATTGAACTAGAGGTATAACTCACGAATTCTTACTCTACTCAGTGGAGTGACTCTCACTTGTAATCTAAGCAATTGTAAGACTGAAGCAGGAAGATCATTGTGATCTTTTTGAGGCATTTTGAGACCAGCCTGAATCAGAGAGTGAGTTCTATGCCCAACATGTTGGCATGCCTGTGTGTGCACATGAAGGCCAGGGGTCAATACCACGTGCCTTCCTCAATCACTTTCATGTTTTGAGAAAGGGTCTCATTGACTCTGGAGCTCATTAATTGAGCTGGCCAACAAGACCCAGTGCTCCTCCTGTCTCTGCACCCCCCCCCAGCTTGTATCATTGGCACATGTTGCTACACCAGACTTTTTTACCTGGGTTCTGGGAATTAAACTCAGATCCTTAGCATTACAGGGCAAAAAGTTTCTTGTTTATGCTGCTGTCCTGGTTGAATCTCCTATCTCCACCTCTCATCTTGTCATGGGAATGCAAAAATTAGAGAGGTATATCACGCTATCTGTTTTTTTTTTTTTTAAATATGGGCTCATAGGATCAAACTCAGGCCATTAGGCTTTTGCAGCAATTGTATTCAGCCATAGATTATCTTCCTAACTCTGAGTTTCAGATTTTTTTCTATTGAATAGTATATATACTTAATGTGGGGAGGATTTTTATGTCTGAAATAATTTATATAAGCTGTACCACCACAGAGCACTCATCCATTAGTTTTTAAAACATGTCTAAAAACTACATTTTCTGATTACTCTTCCACTTTTCTGTCACAGATTATCTAAATCTTCAATTTCAATCAATGCTCATCCAATTATCTGGCCAGTCTAGTCCCTTGCTATCATAGATAAATGTAAGTAGACTTCAACAAATAGAAATAGGTGGAACTCAGTCAAGAATCTGGAACAATTAAGTAATAAATTAACAATAAATAACACACATACACACATGCACACACAACATGTACTCATTACTCTCTGTCTCTCTTATACACATACTCAGAAGTGAATAACACTGTAATGTTTCTTTCTTTGCCTCCTGTGTTCCCTAAGGCAACACTGCTTAATGCAGTAAGGAAGCTAATTGCCAATCCCTGCATCCCCTGCAGGACAGAGGGGAAGAGTAGCACTCCTTTGCAATACTTGTCTTGTCTGGATGCTGTATAAGGGACTGGTTTCTGTCTCATCTAAACTTTACATCAGGCAGGAATGAAAGTAAAGACAAGAAATCATAATAGTGGTGCTGCTACTGTGCATAAACAGCTGTCAAAGATTCTTTCTAAAAGAAAAGAAATATAGAGAA
Source organism: Peromyscus attwateri (assembly GCA_902168425.1). Classification (NCBI taxonomy): domain Eukaryota; kingdom Metazoa; phylum Chordata; class Mammalia; order Rodentia; family Cricetidae; genus Peromyscus; species Peromyscus attwateri. The sequence continues at coordinate 55,526 of CABHPP010001695.1, read as the reverse complement.
CATTCAAATTCTCCCCCCCCCCAAAAAAAAGAAACAAGAGTATATGGAGATGAAGAAATTTTAATACAGCCATATATTTGAGTTGGGATGGTAGCATACATATAGATTAAGGAAAGATGTTAAGCATATACATTTAAAATAAGTAGTTATGAGCTACTTGGTGAAGATGTTTATCATCTGCAATGATTGAGAAGTTTGAGTTTGTTTTCAAATGTACATTTTTTTTTTCAACAGGTAACAAGGCATACAAAGAAACTGTCTTAGGGTTGCTATTGCTGTGAAGAGACACCATGACCAGGGTAACTCTTATAAAAGAAAACATTTAACTGAGGTGCAGGCTTACAGTTTAGAGTTTCATTCCATTGTCATCATGGCAGGGAGCATGGCGGCATGCAGGCAGACACAGTAATGAATACATCTGGATCAGAAGGCATCAGGAAGTGGTCTGATACACTAGGTAGTATCTTGAGCACAGGAAACCTTAAAGCTCTCCTAAAAAGTAACATGCTTCCTCCAACACAGCCATACCTACTCCAGCAAAGCCACACCTCCTAATAGTGCCATTCCCTATAAGCTAATTGGGTCAATTACATTCAAACTACCACAGAAACAAATTCATTAATGGAAAGAGAACAATTCTCTAAGAACTAACTCCAAAGAGAAAAAGAAATCAAGCCTACTAGACAAAGACTTTAAGACAGCTGTCTTAAATACACAATGTTGTGGGAAACACAACTGAATAAAGTAAATATGCAAAACAGTCTATGAATAAACAATAGTGTGAAGAAAGAGAAATTAGTTTTAAAAGTACAAGGTGGTAACTTTGGAACTAAAAAAGACACTAGGTTGTTGCAGCAATAGATCTTAACAGATGGAAAAAATGTCAGGGAATTAAGAATGATTGTTTGATGTTATTAAGTCCATAGAATGAAAATTAAAAATAATGCAGAAAAGTGAGCAGAGACTGTCTTAGTATTCCATTGACCAAGGGGACTCTTATAAAGGAAAGCATTTAATTGGGGTTTTGCATACAGTTTCATAGGCTTAGTCTATTATTATCATTGCAGGAAGTATGGTGGCATAAAGGTGGATATGTTATAGGAGATTTAGCTGAAACTTTATATCCATAACATGATCTGCAGGCAGAGACAGAGAGAAGAGAGGAGAGGAGAGGAGAGGAGAGGAGAGGAGAGGGGGACAGAGACACAGGCAAGGAGAGATTAGACCTGGCATGGGCTTTTAAAACCTCAAAGTCCATCCCCAGAGACATATTTCTTCTAACAAGGCCACATCTACTCTAACAAAATCTCACCCCCAATCTTCTCAAATAGTGCCACTGCCTGAAAACTAAGCATTCAAATATATGAGCCTATAAGGTCCCTTCTTATTCTAACCATCACAGAGTCTATGTGACATATTCTGAAGGTGAGGTCTAGAAAGTAGCATAGCATTTGTCTGAAGTAGCAATGGCCAAGAATTCGAAGAATCTGGGGAAAGATGGACCTACAAATATTAGTAGATTGATAAACTAGATACAAGATGAATCCAAGAAGACTCACACCAAGCCACATCACAATAGAGGTACCAAAAGTTAGAAAAAGAGCTAAAAATGTGAAAATAACAATATAAAGTTATCAGATCAGAGTCTGCTTTCCTTTATTCTACTTGGATTAAATTATTCTGAGAAAAAGCAACTCAGGGGAAGTAAAAGCTTATTTGGTTTACACTCCCAGATCATAATCCATCATTGACAGAGTGAGGGCAGGATTCAAGCAAGAATTTTATGCACAACCATTCATAAACACTGCTTTGTGGATCACTCAGACTCATGTTTAGGTATCTTTGTGTATACAGTGCAGGCTCAGCTGAACAGGGAAGGTAATAACCACAGTGGACTGTGCCCTCTTATATCAATGAGCAATTAAGAAAATGCCCACAGATATGCTCATATGCCAATTTGATGAAGTAAATTCCTCAACTGAGATTTCTTCTTCCTGTGTGTGTCAAGTTGATGACTAAAACTAGCCATCACACATGCATGCAGTAAATCATATCTAGACAATTGCTCAGTTGGGGTTTTCTTCTCAGATTACTCTAGGCATTCACAGTCAAAATTAAGTAGGACATATCAAAAAAGATGTCTCTAATAAGAGTTTTAGATTTCTGAGCTAAAGCTTTGCAGGTCAGATGGCAGGCAGATGATTTTTCTAATGAGAGGGCAGAAAAACCCAATGTTTGGGTTTGAGCATGGATGACTCCATAAAGATCCAGATACTAAAGCCTTGGTCCTCAGGATATCAGTATTAGGAAGTAGAGCCCAGTGGGAAACCCTTGGATTATTGGAGCCATGTTCTCCAAAGTAGTCATAGTACTCTGACTGTCTTCTTCCTCCTGCCTATCACAAATAGGATTTGAACAACCAATCCAACATGATCTCCTGGCATGATAGGCCAGACAGGCTGAGCAAAAATAATTTTTCTTGACTTTATAAGTAGCCTGTGTCCTGTGATTTCTTAAAGTGACATAAAGATGAATAATATAGTTAAAATTGTCATCCCAAAATAATATATCTAGAATAAACATCTCCCAAAACTAAGAAATGTCATTACCACATCAATAAAAGCAAATAGAGTTCAGTATGAATTGTCAAGTTCCTCTAGAGGAACAGAACCAACAGGATGAACACACACACACACACACACACACACACACACACACACACACACAGCTTAAATTAATATAGTACCAATAGCTGAATTGCACCTGAGAGCCTAAGAACCCACTACCTTGAGTTGGCTGCCTCAGCAGTTAGAGTATACCTGTTAATCCAACTGAATGAGAGTAAAGACCATCAACCAAACTAGCCAAATTTATTGCAAGCTTTATTATATGTCCACAATATAGCTGGTGACTGCCTCTCCTTAAATGCATGATTTAAGAGGTCATCCACAAACACAGGAAAATCAGGGGTTTTATAGCTCCCAAGCTGCAAGGGAAGGAGGTTTTGAAGGTTTGGGGGACTTCCAGAGAAATATGGTTATGTGGAAACTTGGCAGACCATCTCAAAATTATTTGGCAGAACACTTTACCTTATGAGAGTGGGTGTAGGTCAAGAAACAGTCAGGTGTGGACCCAGTCCAATTCCAAGAAGGCTCAAGATATGGCCAGGTCAAATTCTAAGACATAGAAACAAATTTTACAGAAAGCAGAAACCAATTTATTTTGCTTGTAATAACATGATCTATTGATCTAAAGATGAAGTCAAGCTGGTTCATCAGTCCCATGGTGGCTGTCTTTCAACTAAGAGGCTGACAATCTGGCAGTTGTTTAGTCCACAAGGCTGGGTACCTCAGCAGTCACAACCTTTTACTGAAAATCAGGAAAGTTCCTGGGGAGCCCCTGGTCTTTATTTCTCAATGGAAGCCAGGTAATGCTAGTCCTGGTATCAGTGGATGAATCAGCACCAGCAACACCTGGGTCAGCCAACTAGCAGTGAGGAAGGCCAAATGGGTAAAAATGCAATAATCTTCTTTCTGCCTTTTATCTGGGTTGCTACCAGAAGGTACCACCTACGATGAGAAAGGGTCTTCCCATATCAGCTAAGGCAATTGGGACAGTTCCTCACATGGAGTTCTCTGCTCAGGATATTCTAATTTGGGGCATGTGGACATCAAGACTAACCATAACACCAGTAGACTCACCATACAGGAAATACTAAGGAGACTATGATGAGTAGATATTTTTTCAGCTTCACAAGAAAGCACAATCACAAAGCTTGGACCAGGCTCCACAACATACACTGATGGCATAGGCACCCCCCTTCCATGAAGAGCGATACTAAGCAGATGTTAGAATTCCTTCTGATGTACAATAAGAGGGCTTAATTTTATAAAAGAAAGGTAAAGCATTGTATACAATCTAGTTTGATTAAGGTTTTGAAATTGTCCCCACTTCTCTATATTGTGGTTCAGCACAAGAACCCCTAGGACATCCTCTGTCCATCTCTACAGGCTCATCTGAGTCCAAAAACTTTCTTACCCATTTCCTAAGTATAACATTATAATTATTTCCAATATTCTTGTCACTGTTTTGTTGTTTTACTGTAGCTAGAGTTTTCCTGCCTGGCCCACGGTCAGGACAAATCTCTCTCATCCGCCAGTCCCGCAGTTGCTCAGATACAACCGAGTAAACACACACAGAGACTTATATTGCTTACAAACTATATGGCTTCTTGTTATCTAGTTCTTATATCTTAAATTAACCCATTTCTATTAATCTATAAGTTGCCATGTGGCTTGTGACTTACTGGTAATTTTACATCTTGCTTCCTCTATGTCTGGTTTGAGACTCCTGACTCAGCCTTCCTGTTCCCAGAATTCTCTTCTCTCCTTGTTCCGCCTATACCTCCTGCCTGGCTACTGGCCAATCAACGTTCTATTTATTAACCAATCAGAGCAACACATTTAACATACAGAATATCCCACAGCATTTTCCCCTTTTCAAGATTTTTCCTTCTTTACAATTCTTTCCTCCTGCTCTGCTTTCTACTCAAAATTTCCACCTGTTTCACACCTCTGACATCCCCCTTGCTGTAGTTTAGATCTAAGGTGTTCTCCAAGAGACCATGTTAAAGGCATGATCTCAGCTTGGCAGGACTGTAACACTGTGGAAACTTTAAGAAATCGAACCAACCTGTCTTTGAGGCAGGATCTAGAACTGGAGGTGGGTCCTAGGATCTAAAGGTGGGAAATCAGATCTGGAGTTGGGAACCTCACACCTGGAGGACCTAGTGCTTACAGGTGAGATCTATGACATGAAGTGGAGCCCAGGACTTATAGGTGAGGCCAATGACCTGAAATTTGATCCAGAGCTTGCAAATGAAACCTTATACATACCGGTCATTGTGTTGTACTCTTGGAAAGGATTGTGGAATCCCAGATCTTTCCTCCTGCTTTCTTTCACTTCCTAGCTATGCCTGCATGGAGTTGTTCAGTCACATATTTCCTGCCGTTGTGAGTCTCCTCTTTAAAGACCAGCAACAGCAGGGAAGCTAATACTTGCTAAATCTACAAACCATGAGGCAAAACAAAAGTATTTTCTTTTTTATTTCTTGTGTATGCAGTGTGAGTCTCTTTGTGTGATGTGTGTCCTTATATGTGAGTGTGGTATTAGTGCATGAGTGTTTGTTGTGGTATTGTAGGATATCTTTCTGTATTCTGTGAATATATGTTGATCCCATTAATTAATAAACCATATAGCCTTTGACAGGCCTCTTACTTGCTAGCTCTTATATCTTAAATTAGCCTATTTATATTAATCTATGTTTTGCCACATGTTCCATGGCTTTACCTCTCTGCTGGCACGTTGCTCCTTAGACAGCAGACTGGTGTCTTTCTGCACTCTGCCTTTCTCTTTCTTGTCTCTCTCCTTGGATTCACCTCCCTGCCTCTAAGCTGCCCTGTGATAGGCCAAAGCAGCTTATTTATTAACCAGTGGGAACAACAGATATTCATAGCATACAGAAAGACATCCCCAGCATTTCCTCTTTTCTATCAAATCAAAAAGGAAGGTTTTAACTTTAACATAGTAAAATTACATGTAGTAGAACAGTTATCAAGCAAAAATTATAGTTACAATATCTAGTCTATTTGTATTTAGCAAAATTAAAGAAAATATTTTATTATCTATCCTATATTTGTGAGTCTTAAGTCATATCTAATTTATCTTTTATCATAACCAAGGAAAATTATAATTATAACTATCTCGTCTTCAACTACTTCAAAGACCCCAGAAGGATATAATATTACCTGACTAAACAGGAAATTCATGGAATGCAACTTCCATAATTCTAGAAATGACAGACATCTGGCTGTCTGGACAATCACTCAAAGTTCCTCTGTAATGTTGGGGCATTGGTGTAGAGTCTCTCAGTCGCTTCTCCCTGTGTCCTGCAGAATTGTGGCAGTGTACTCTGTGAAGCAGGAACCTGAAGGACCATCTCGTCTTGTTTTGGCAAAATTTAGTGGTCATTTTTCTGTGGGTCCTATGTGTCTAGTCGATACAACATTTTGTCAATCAGTGCAGGCAAGAACAGTTTCTTGCCCAAATGACTAACTTTGGCCATAAAGAAAGCAAACTCTATAGGGAGTTTCTTTGACGCCCATCATCTTCTTTGAAGTAAATCAGTGCTGCCAGGAGCAGATATGTCTCATTGTCCAGAAATTCTAAGTTTTTAAAACATTTTAAATGCCATATTCTGTAGGTCTTTGAAGCGTTTGAAGATTACCTACCTAATTGAAATATATCTGTGTATACCTAGAAAACTTAACTAACATGACTGTGTGATTATCACAGCTGATTAATTATTAATCTGTGTTTCTTAATTATACATTACAATTTTAAATGAGTTGCATAGACATAACACCTTAAATAAGAGTAAAAAAATATATATAGTATAACAAAATTAACTTTAAATTTGTATCAATAAACTAAAATCCATAGCAATGTGAAACATTTTAAACAAGTTGTTATTCTTTAAATGCAGATTCAATAATCTATCCTTTCATCCTATCATATCTATAATATCCCCTTTTCTTCTTTAGAAGGGGATTGCATTTGTAGTCAACCCCCTTTAAATAAAAATAAAGATTTATAAACAATATTTTGGGAATTTGGGCATTGCTTCTCTTACTACTTCCTGCTGGTTGGGGGTCCTGATAATCTAATGGGGATCCTGAGAAAATTAAGAATTATAGTTAAATCTGTGAGGATAGATAATCTCAGCCAGTTGCTTTGAAACTGATTTTGGATGTTGGATCATCTGGGCCATGGTGCCAATGGAGACCTTTCAGGTGTCTTGCCTGATCAAACCATGTTAGCCTGGAAGAAATCCATAGGTTCTCATCTTCTGTGGAAACAAAGCAGAAGTTCTTTTCCAAAGCAACGTATCCTTAGACACAAATTTTGAAGTCAAGATTCCTTTACTCTCTCTCTCTCTCTCTCTCTCTCTCTCTCTCTCTCTCTCTCTCTATATATATATATATATATATATATATATATATATATATATGTTTAATTCAGCAGCCTTTACAATCAAGTATCTTTCTGTAGTTAAAAATTCCCAAAGACAATATAATCTAGGTTCTCTGTGTAATTTCCATCTTTACATGGCTTATTTTTATATTAATTTTACTGTCTCTTTAAAGACTTTATATTTTAAAACTGTCTATTTCTTTATGTAACTGTCTATTCTCCTTTTCCTCTCTCTTCCAAGCCTATGTACATTTTTACATATAATGTAAACCATTTAGAGGTTTATTCCATCTGAATCTGTCTTTTGTGTATCTATAATCCTTTTCTAATCATTGCAAACTACAGCATGGCTAAGATTGAAGTGGTAGCCCTGGCTGCTGACTTCACCCAGTTCAGCTTCCCAACATGGTGGAGGTACCCAGGAGAGTCATGTTTATCTCACCAACTCTGCGGTCCATGCTGTCATCACATAGGATACAGTTGGCCCATAAACCCTTTTTGTCTTTGGGAGTAAAAGCTAAATCCACCATGCAGAGTTATTGGTGAAATTATTATGGCCACTCTACATAGTTAAAAGGGAGGTTTATTTTGTGGGGTAACTTACAAGTGAAGGGATAGTTTACAGGGTCTGGGAAAGGTGTAGCGCAGTTCAGCGGTTTTCTCTGGAGAACTCTGCTCGGTCTACCTCCAGTGTCCAGGGTCCAGGAACCAAGAGAGCCTGTGCATCTAGATCTTGGATCTTCAGCATCCTCTCTCAGCCCCACCTTGTAGGCGTGACCGTTACTGAAGTCTCATTGGGGGTTGGAACTTCTAGGTCAAAGCTGGAATGGCTACCCACTACACAAAGAGTGTTGCACAGCTTGGAGACAGCTCTGTGTACCAATGCAGGAATTTGCCATGCTATTCTTAAGACTGGATACTGTGGTGTCTCTGTACCATGGCATCTTCTGTACCACAGCCCGCATGAGAAATGAAGTAGGAAGCTGTTTTTGGCTCTGTTTAGAATCTCTTCTTAAGTTCTCTCAGATTTTAGGTGGAAACTTGAGCCAACACACTGGGCAGCCAAAAGTAGCTGGAAGGTTCCGCTGGTCCAGCCTGGCCCTGCAGTCCCACAGCTGCTTACAAAATAATCATTCAGAGGCTTAATATTAATTAACAGTTGCATGCCACCCAAGGAGCAACATGCCAGCAGACCAGTAAAGCCTCGAAACATGTGGCAAAACATAGATTAATAGAAATGGGTTAATTTAAGATATAAGAGCTAGCTAGCAAGAGGCCTGCCGTAGGCCGTATAGTTTGTAAATAATATTAAGCTTCTGAGCGATTATTTTATTTTATAAGTGGCTGTGGGACCATGGGGCCTGATGGGACCTGAGAAAACTTATGGCTACAGTGTGGGGTGTGTGTGTGTATGTGGTGCAAGTCCATATGTGTTTGGTGTGTGGTATATGTATGTAACTCTGTGTCTGTATGGTATATGTGCGAGTGTGGGGTGAGTCTGTGTGGTGTGTATACTCATGTGTGTGGGTGCATGTGGTTACCATTTTGACTAAAGGATCTTCTGCTTCTAAAGGTGGGGATTGCACTGCTGGGGTTAGAGGTGTGCCTTTACACCCATCTAGCACTTACATGAATGCTGAGGATCCAAAGCCCAGTCTTCACAATTGCATAGCACATAATTTATCCATGAAGCCATCTCCCTGGTCCATACTCTTCCTTTTGTAAATACAGTTCCCCAGGCATTAGTCATAGTGACAAAAAGTTGATTAGCACATGTCTGTTTACTCAGTTCACCATTGTCAATCCTCTAAAAATACATGGAGTGGAAAGAAACATCAGAAGTTTGATAGGGCCAAGCAGTGTTTTTACTCTACTCTGACAGCCAAAATAAATTAATCTTTTTCAGATTGTACTTTCATTTTAGGGAAATTATGCAAATATGAAAACAACAGAAAGAAAAAGAAAACATTTATTTGTGGATAGAAATGAGGGCCTTACACATGCTAGGCAAGTGCTCAACCATAGAGCTAACCCTCAGCACAGAATGCAAACACTTTTTTGGGGGAGGTGCATGCATAGAAATAAGAGGATGCGATGTTACAATCCACAGCAGGGGGTTGGTGAGCTGCAGGAAGAGAGATGCAGAGTGTTTTGTAAGAGCAGATGAAACTCCTGCTATCCTTTCTGTCTTCCAGTACAAAGACTGCTCCACAGAAGTATGGCTTCATCTGACAACCGAATAGAATCCAGCACAAAGGATGCATAATCACAGGTTTGAAAGAAGTGCAATGTGTGCTTTCAATCAGCACTGCGATGAACACTATTTAAACAAATACAAATACTTGTGGGAGAAACAAAACAAAATATTTTGAAATTACAGATAGCCCAAAACAGCTGGAGCATTTCAGCATGCCTGGTTCTATTTTCTTGCTACAGCTATATAATTTATAGTTTTCTTAAACACTTTTATTCATTAAAAGAATACAGGCAGATGGTAATTTTGGTTTCAAGTGTGATAACAATTTCAGCAAAAATGACCACTTTATGCCCCCCTTTCATAGGAGGAAATGTCTTTTTCCACTTTAAAAAGTTAACTATTTAAATATGGATGTGTTCACATGTGTTCTCCACCACCTACTTGTTCAAGGATATTTGAAAAGCACTAATTCTGAGATTTGCAAAATGGCTGAGTAGTTATGACCCTTGCAAAGATGCTGGGATCAAGTCCCAGAGCCCATAGCAAATAGTTTACAATTGCCTGTAGCTCTAGATCCAGGAAACCTGAAGCTCTCTCCTGGCATTCATGAGGTTGTCCATCACACACACACACACACACACACACACACACACACACACACACCACATGCACACAATTAAATATAGAATGTACAAATTATAAAGAGGATGTGTGTGTATGTGTTGCACATGTGTGTATGTGTGTTCATGTGTAAGTAAAAATATTATTCAGGTATAAATAGACAAGTCTGCATGTGGATATAGAGACCAAATGTTGACCTTAGATATCATTGTTAATTACTTTCATGCACACATAAGGTAAGATTCACTTTTACCAACAGCCCACTGATTTGACTAGTCTAGCTAACCAGCTTCCTCCAAGGATCCTCTGTCTCTGCATCCTGGGAACTGGGAAAAAGTCATCACTCCTGGCATTTATGTGGGTTCTGAACTCTGAACTCTGGTCATCATGCTTGCATAGCAAAAATTTACCTGATGAACATAACCCCACCCTGTCCACTGTTCCACTGTACCTATGATGACCATTCTCAAATCACTAAGACAAAACTAACAAATGTTTTGTTGTCACTTTATTGCTTATTTTTAGTGATTATGTCTTCAAAGCTGTATATGAAGTGATCCACAGAGGATGAGAGTGAGCTAGATACCAATTTCATCCCTGGTTCTTCTACTCTAGCTGCAAAGAGGTCTAGGAGCAGCATCAGTAGACCATATTTACATTAATCCACCCACACCACAGCCACTCAGCTTGCCAAGAGTAGCAGCGAATATTATGGCAAAGTTTAACATTGAGCTATTACATTTGTGTGTGTGTGTGTTTCATCTATTTATTCCACAGCACATGTATGGAGGTCAGAGAGGACAACTTCTAGGAGTTTGTTCTCTTCTGTTCTGTGAATCTCAGTGATCCAATTTAGATCATTAGGCTTGGTGACTTTGCAGGCCCTTGACAAAGATATATGTAAGAATAAAGTTAATAAAATTACAAAGGTAGACTGTGATAGCTACTTAAACCATACATCATGTAGTTTATTCCATGTGGAAATCAGAGGCACTTCAAAGGAAACTGGATTTTTAATCCTGTGTCAAGGGCTATAATCTACCATATTTGGCCGGGCGATGGTGGCACACAACTTTAATCCCAGCACTTGGGAGGCAGAGGCAGGCAGGTCTTTGTGAGTTCGAGGCCAGCC
>CABHPP010001695.1:3857-25873 GCA_902168425.1 Peromyscus attwateri | reverse complement strand
AGAGAGAGAGAGAGAGAGAGAGAGAGAGAGAGAGAGAGAGAGAAAGAAAGAAAGAAAGAAAGAAAGAAAGAAAGAAAGAAAGAAAGAAAAGAAAGAAAGAAAGAGAAGTGAGGACAGGGCAGGGGATGAAGCTCACTCAGATGGTGGAATGCTTCTCCAGCATTCCCAAAACTCTGGGCTCCGAACCCCATATCTCATATGCTGAGTAATCTCTGCACTTGGGTTGAGGGTGATGGCAGGAGAATAAGAAGTATAAGGGTACCCTTGGCAGTATAAAGTGTTGAAGAATAGCTTGGAGCACATGAGACTCTGTAATAGAAAAAAAAAAAACAAGAACAATAAGGAATGAAAGAGACACAATAAATGCATGGATTTGACCATAAGCCATCATCCATGAACATATATATTGGTTATGCTTATATTTGAGCTCATGGCTTTTGAAGTTACATTGTTCAATTGGTACAATTTATAATCAGGTTAAAAGATTAAGCAAAGCTTTAAATTAAGTTAAACATGATGAGCTGTTTTACTTGTTTTGTTCATCTCAGAGATATCTTCAAATTAAAAGGACCCATGTGAAGTATGTGGTTTGAGGACAAGAGGATCCAAATTTGCATGCACCTAATCCCTGCAAAGTTGTAAGTAAAGATTGCCTTTGATTTTAAATATTTTTGGAAGAAAAAATGTGATCATAGGATGAAACTAAATCATCTCAAGATGAGCCTCCATCATGGCATCTGCCGATCATAGTCCATATCTGCTCGGTTAGTATACTCACTTAACTTGCACATCCTGGGTGAAATGATTCTTTTTTTTTTTTTTGGTAGTTTTTCCAATAATAGTAATAATGATAAATGTGTTCATAAGATATACAAATGAGTAGGTCATTTATTATAAAATCACAAACTGAACAAAAATGGGATATTTAAAAATCTTAATAAATCTTAAATATTCCTTAAGAATCTTCATCTCTCATTACTTCTTAGACTTACAGCAATGGGATATTGCTCAAAAGTGGGCTTTCTGGGTTTATTTAAAAAAATTAAAAAATTAAAAATACTTCTAATTTGTAGTGTTTTACCAGAATTGGTGGTATAAATACATTATAGTAAGTATAATCTTCCAATAGGTTAACATAACCAGCAAAATTAACGAAAAATCTTGCAATAAGTCCTTAGAGCCCAGAAAGTCAGTTCTAGCACACACTGGGTACATATGCATTGGAAAATTATATCAAATTTATCAATAAATTTTCAGAAAGAGGCAGTGATAAACTGAAAGTTCAGTTACAGCACAGTTATGGGGATGGAGAGATGGCTCTGGCAGAGAACCTAATTTCTCTTCCCAGCATCCATATTCAGGCTCCTCACAAGCTCCTCTACCTCCAGCTACAGGGAGACTGCTGCCCTCTTCTGTACCCTGCAGGGACTGCACTCATGTGCACACAGCCCCACTCCAAACACACACACACACACACACACACACACACACACACACGTATATTTAATTAAATAGATGAAGAAATGAGGCAAGGACTTTGTAGCAAATAAGAAACATAACCCAGATATTCTACTTGAAGACCATCTGCCACCAAGGAGTATAATTTTTCTTAAGTGGGTACTTAGAAGCTGCTTTTACTAAAAAGCATTGACTCCTCATTTGGTAACTAAACTCCTCACAAGGTAACTAAAAACAACAGGGAAGATTAGCATCTTTTGCATTCATTTTGTATCTGTCACCTTTAATATGGGTCACCTGGTGTTCAGTCTCTAGTCATCCTAGAAGTGTATGTTTAACCTAGCTCATCCCCAGGAATAACAAAATCTCAGAGCATAGACCCTCCAGCTGTGGGGGCCAGAGCATGGTAATCTCCATGAGGGTAAAGCTGTAACCTGAAGCAGAATTAATCATGTCCCAGCAATCATTCTGCCTCGTTCACCAGGAAGGAATTCCTTAGACCACTCTACAGAATCAGAACCCAGATAGTGATGGACAGGACCACACTTTGACCAGGACTGTTTGATGTGCATTCACCTTGCCCCTTAACCCTGTTCTCTCCACTTAGACCTGATGCTCTTTTCACCACCCTGCAGCTGACTTGGAACCAGGTGTCCTTATCTGTTTCTCATCCTAATGTAAATGGGGTAAGATAGAAAGACAGGCAAAAATTGGGGGGCGTGAGAAAGACTTGTGATCTAGCTGCCTTTCCTGCTTGCTACTAGAGTTGTTAGGACAAAAGCTGGGGTCCCAGCAGCCTAAGAAGCTCAACAAGCCATCTGCAGAAACCCACACAGTTCTCACAACTTGTCAGATCACTTTTATGGGCTGATTGGAGCCAAGACAATGATGGGCCAATGACAAGTGAGACCTGGACAAGAACGGATTAGCCATACACACCTCTTTCCTTCTGTTTAATACTGAACCTCTTGTCACGCCCCCTTGGGGGACACAGCAGATCCTCTGGACTCCCCTGTTCCTCTTTGGGGAAATGAACCTTCTTTTTCTACTTTTCACTAGTATTTGTATGTTTAGTTGGGGTGTTAAGGGTGAGCAGCCAAGTCCAGCATGTTAGGCTTCCTATGACCCTGACAACTTCAGTAGCAACAGAAAGAACAGGTGAAAAAGTAACCTGTAGTTGCATCATAAAGCAATAGTGAAAAAAGTCACTTAGTTAATGTACTGACTAGTTTCATGTCAACTTGATACAAACTAGAATCTTTAGAGAAGAGGGAACATCAAATTGAGAAAATACCATCCTAAGATCAGGCTGTAAGCAAGCCTGGAGGGCATTTTTAAATTACTGAGTAATTGGGGAGGGCCCAGCCCATTGTGGGTGGGACCATTCCTGTGTTGGTGCTCCTAGGTTCTATAAGAAATCAGGCTGATTTTGTTTGGTTTTTGTTTTTGTTTATGTTTTCTCTCAGAGTATAAAACTGCCTATTAGCATTTCTCTTTTTTTCTTTTGAGTCTTATTTTTAGATTCTTTTATTGATGAGACTAACAATCCAAACAGAGGAACTTCAGTCTTCACATTAATGAGACTATGTTGGACTACATAGTAAGACCTGTCTAAAACAAAATCTAAGTAGATACCTTTCTTTTTCTTTCTTTCTTTCTTTTTTTTTTTTTCAGACAGAGTTTCCCTGTGTAGCTCAGTTCTGAAACTTGCCTTGTAGGTTAGGCTGGCCTGGAACTCAGGAGATCTGCCTATTTTGGCCTTTCAAGTCTTGGACACTATGCCCAGCCTGTGGACCTTTCTATAGTTCATTTTTTTTCATACATTATTGAGGGAAAATCATAACTTACAAACATTTGTTCAAATTTGGGGTATATATATCAAAAAAAATTTTAGTAATTAAATGAAATTAGAGCAATTTTTGTGACTTGATCATTTAATTACTTTAACACATATTCCTCCCTCAGTAAAACTGGAAAATTACTTTTGCACACTAATTAACCTTTCTTTGGAAGGCATACAAACAAATTAAAGCCAATGCTTACTGGCTTAAAAAAAAAAGAAAGGAAAGAGTTTTAAAGTGTACAAAGTATTTTTCTCAAGAATATATATACATATATATATATGCATATATATATAATTTAAAGTACATATACAAATGTTTTCAGTTAGCTAAGTGGAAAAAGCTATTTTGTGAATGAGACACAGTGAGTCACACTTTTAAATGAATGACAGTAGCTGGAGACTTGACTTAATGGATAAGAGCACCTGCTGCTTTTCCAGAGGACTCAATCTTCCCAGCACTTAATCTATGTACAACTGCCTGCACCCCCAACTCTTAGGGGATCTGAGGCCCTTTTCTGGCCTCTTACAGCACCCACACTTAAGCAATACACACACAGACATACAGATACACAAATACATACACATAATAATAAAATACTTTGCATGAACTACAAAAAGCAGTAAGAATCAATCAGCTTGCCTAGAGGTACCGGCTTTGTGACAGCTTGGGGTACTGGGGACGTTTGTCAGTTAGTGGATTAAGAGAGCTGGTGCTGTGTGTGAGCATTCAGACCTGCCCCTTGGAGACCCGCCCAGCATCCTGACAGCATCCTCTTAATAAAGTCCTCTTTACCCCTCCCCCTTCTCTCTTCTTCCTTCCTTTCTCTTGTCACCAGGGCGTGCACACCTCCTCCCTGGCCCCCTCTCTCTTTCCTTCTCTCTCCTTCTCTCTTCTCCTCTCCCTTCCCCCTTTAATAATACAATTTTCCACGTGGGTGCCGCCTGCACGGTGGGAGTGACTTCCACCGTGCTCCTTGGCTCCACCCACCAAGGTCGCTGTGCGCCCTTTTTAAAACACAAAACCCTACTGCTTCATTGTCAATTTGTAGAGTGGCCCCCAAAGCATTTCCTAATATTTATAAAAATCGCTTGCTGTTCTCAGAAAACAGGGGTAACGTATTCAATAACGTCCATCAACAAAGGAATGTAGGATGAGATGAAAATGAGTCAATTAACTGTGAGCTGACCTGGCTCAAGGAAGTGCCCATCCACTGGCCTTTATCAAAAGAGCTCAACCACCAAAGCTGTGGTAGGAATTCTTTGCTCCAAGATAGATCTGAATTCCTTGGGCCTTTTTTTCTCAGACAAACAAACAAACAGACAGACAGACAGACAAATCTAGACAGAAAACTGGTAGCATAAAAACAGCTAGAGGTAAGAGCTCAGAAGAGTCTGAATGAGACTCTATTACTGGCCATAGTTTAGCTTTGCCTGGGGAGAGGGACCACTTAATTAACTGAATTTCTGTTTAATTTCAAAGCCACAGAATGATTTGTGAAACACATTTATTTTTTCTGTAAAAAAAAAGTATAGGTTTTGTAAAACTTGTACCCTATAATCACATATAATTCCTGTTTTCTTTGTGCCCTTTCTTCTATCCCTGGGAAGCACTAATTTAGTACCTGTTATAGATATTTACTTTTAATGGAAAATACAGGGCATGTGCTGAGTGAACTACTCACTTTAGAATACTCTCAAAGTATATATATGGTATACTGTGTATTGACACATTACTCTGCTTGATACCAAAAAAAAAAAAAAAGCTTCATGGTATAAAGATGGAATATTTATTTTACTTCAGTCAATAGGAAAATTTCTTCTTTATAGTGTGTGGGGTGGTATATGCATATGTTTGTCTGGTGCATTTTCCAATGTGTGCAGTGTGCATATTTGAAAGCCAGAGCTTAATGTTGCTAGACTTTCTTTTCTGTACTGCTTTAACTTAGTTTTTGAGGTAAAGTCTCTCACTGCACCAGGAACTTATGGCTTGGGCTATGTTTCTGTGAAGGTCAGAGAACAAACTTTGCTCTCATTCCTCAGGATCCATAAACCTTGTTTGTTTGATTGTTTTGTTTTTTTGAGAAAATGTCTCACATTGGCCTAAAGCCCATCAAATAGGATAGGCAAGGTGGCCATGTCACAAGTCTCAGAGAGAGCTGCCTGGCTCACGCTAGTGCTGGGGTTATATGTGATGTCCCTATACTTGGTTATTACACCCATTCTGGGGATCTGAAGCCAGGTCCTTATATTTCCACAGCACATATTTTATCCACTAAGCCATCATCTCAGGCTGTAGGGTTTGTTTTTTTTTTTTGTTTGTTTATTTATTTGTTTGCTTGTTTGTTTTTTGGCTCTTTTGGGAAGCCACCACCCAGCTCCTAAATAAATACACACACACACACACACACACACACACACACACACACACACAGAGGATTATTCTTAATTATAAATGCCTGGCCTTAGCTTGGCTTGTTTCTTTTCAGCTTTTCTTAACTTAAAATTATCCTGTCTGCCTTTTGCCTCTGGGCTTTTTCCTTTTCTTACTTCTGCATATCTTACTTTCACTCTTTCTCCATGGCTGGCTATGTGGCTGGCCCCTAGCATCCTCCTCTCCTTCATTTCTTGCTCTTTCTTTCTTTTCTCCTCCCAGATTTCTCCTTCTATATAAATGATAGGTCCACCTATCCTTTATTCTGCCTCAGTATTGGCCATTTGGCTCTTTATTAGAGTACCAGGTATTTTAGACATGCACAGTAACACAGCTTCACAGAGTTAAACAAATAAAACATAAACAAAAGTAGCACACCTTGAAATAATATTCTACAACATCATTCCTTGAATTTGTTTTTTGATGCTAAAAATAATAATACAGTGAAAACTCAATTCTTATGTTTCTATGTGATATGTTATCACTTACCATAGATATGCACCTAAGAGTGACTTTGCCAGATCTCATCCTTACTGTATTAAACACTTAGAGAATACATACATTATATTTAAAAACTACTGCCCCATTTTATATTCTTATTTGCACTGTGTGTTCTAAGTTACTGACATCATTCACAGTACTAATCACTATCTCTTTCCTGAGGCCTGCAACTCACAGAGATCCACTTGCTTCTGCCTTCTGAATACTGGTGTGGCCCTGCCCACTCAGTGTCTGTACTTGCAGGCTGGTCAGTGTCCTGTGGACACAAAAATCTACCCATCTCTGCTATTCCCCACCTTCTCATCAGTACCTTAGTATTTCAGCCATTATTACCTTAGAGTTTAAAATACCCCATCAAATTGTACATCATCATATACAGGATGCAAAGGTAAATATAAATTGAAATAATAAATCATTAGCTATCCTGTTTCTTTACAAGATCTCACAGTGTTGCCCTGGCTATCCTGGAATTTTTTTATATTGCTTTGGTATGGCACTACCCAGCATGGATTGGGCTTTCCCATGTCAACTAAGAAAATGTTCCACAGACATACCCACAGGACAATTCACAGAGGTAATTACTCAATTGAAGTGCTTTTTCCCCCCTCAGGTATATAATGTTGGCAACAAAATTGTCTTAGTTAATATTTCTAGTGCTGGGCTGAAACACCATGACCAAAAGCAAATTGGGGAGTAAAGGGTTTATTTAACACATGGTTCCAAATGAAAGTTCATCTTCACCAGCAGTAAGTGCAGGGACTGAAATATGACAGGAACCTAGAGGCAGGAACTGATGAAGAGGCAATTGAGGTGTGTTGCTTACTGGCTTGTTAAGTCTGCTTTCTTGTAGAATCTAGAATCATCAGCCTAGGGATGGCACCACCCACAATGGGCTGGGCCCTAACTCATCAATCACTGATTAAGAAAATGCCTTACAGGTTTGACTACAGTCTGAACTTATGGAAGTATTTTCTCAATTGAGGTTCCCTCCTTTTGGATAACTCTAGATTGTGTAAAGTTGACATAAAACTAACCAGCACAACTGACTCCTTGTCAGCTTGGCACACAAACATATCACTCTTCAATTAATTTCTTTCTTTTCTCATTTATCCCCAGGATGTCTTGTTAATAATATTACAATATAAAACATTTAACATTAAATGCCCCATAGTCTTTACAAATTCAAGCACATTAAAATCTAGGACCTTTAAAAATCCAAAAATCTCCTTTAAAATTCAAAGTCTTCCAACTATGGGCTCCTGTAAAAATCAAAATTAAGATAAATATTTTCTTACATCAGGACCAGAGAAGCAGGTCATAATCACAATTGGAACAAAGAAAATCCAAATGCCAGAAGTGTAAATAACCCTATATTCCATTATCTGGGATTCTGGGCTTCTCCAAATGACTTGGTTCACTTCTGTGGCTCTGCCCTCTGCAGGATACACATCTTGTCTTCTAGACTTCTGCTGGCTCCACTGCACTGCAGCTGCTGTTCTTGGTGGTCATCCCATGGTACTAGCATCTCCAAAACTTCTGGGATCCCTTGCTGCAACTGCATTATGCTTTCACCAATAGTGTCTCCTGGGCTCTCTTCAGGGACCCCAGCACAGCCAAGCCCTGCCAAGTCTCACCTGCTCTCAATGACCACTTTATGCTTTCAAAACAAATACCGCCTGGGTGACCCTTACACTACCAACTTTGGCTGCCAGCATGAGATATAACCTTAGCTGCCTCTGGAACAAAGTTTCTGTGTGCTGGCTCTGAGAACCCACTTCCCAGAAGACTTCACCTAAAGGATGCTGATCTCTTCTTAATGACAGATGATTCTTTATGTCCAACCTAACAAGCATTCACTGTAAGAAGGCTATTTTTACTAGTTTTATTCTACTGATACATGAGAATTGGCTATCTTTCCATCTTCTGATATCTTCTTCAATTTCTTTCCTTGAAGACTGGAAGTTTTTATCATACGAATCTTTCACTTGCTTGGTTATAGTTACCCAAAGTATTTTATGTTATTTAAAGCTATTGTGAAAGGTGTTGTTTCCCTGATTTTTTTCTCAGTTTGATATTCATTTTTTATAGGAAAGCCACTAATTTTTATGAGATAATTTTAAATCCAACTACAATGTTGACAGTGTTTATCAGCTGTATAAGTTACCTGGTAGAATTTTTGGGTTAATTTATATATACTACCATATCATTTGCAAAGGTTTTCCATGTCCAATTTAGATGTGATGGTTTTATCTTATTATATTTTATTTTGTTATGCTTTTTGTTATCTCTGAGAAGCCTGCTATTTTCTAATCAGAGACAAGAAGAGACTAGATCCACATGGGAGGGGATGTGGAGAGGAACTGGGAGGGCAAACTTTAAGCAGGATATATTGCATGACAAAGTAATCTGTTTTTAATTAAAGGAAAAAAATAAAAATTTAATTGAATCTGGGAACACAGCTCAGTGCTAAAGAACTTGGCTGATATGTGTGATGACATAGGTTGAAGCTTCTATACAATGATGATGATGATGATGATATAAAAAATGAAGGGAGATAATATTTTTAAAATCTGCTTCAGATATATTTTATTTCTATACATTGAGTTTTATTATACAAGCTTGATAAATTTGTTCTTAGCTTAAAATAATTTTAAGATGTTTTGTAGGGTATTCTAAGTAATTAAAATATTTTATTTTATTTTTAATTATTTGCATGTATGTATGAGTGTGTGAACATGAATGCAAGTGACCATGGGGGCCAGAAAAAAAGCATTAGGTTTCAGAACTGCAGTTATAGGCAAGCATGGGTACTGAGAACTGATTTGGGTCCTATGGAAGGGTAGTACGTGAACCACCCATGGAGATTCTATGTGGAGAACATGTTATTGCACAAGAAGAAAGATTCACTCTCTTTTTTCCAAGCAAGATCTCTTTCATTACACTCTCCTGCCTGACAGACCTTTTATGGATTCCTGTACAGTGTTGAATAGAAGTAACAACCAATCTCCTCCTTTAGTTCTTATTTCAGAGAAAATACTTTACTCTTCCACAAGTATGATTTTGCTAATGATATATGGGTTCTAGATGACTCACTGTTTGGAGAATTTTATTTCAGGTTTGCAGAATTCTATTGTAAAAGGATATGGGATTAACAGAATTATATTTTCTGTTCCTATCAAGATTATGAAATAGGATTTATATATTAGTCTATTAATATCATCCCCATTGCTTTTGATTTTTATATAATACCAATTGCTAAACATTATGCCTACTTTATATCTTTAGGATGATCCTGAGGTTGTTATATTCTATCATAAATGTCTTATTCCTGGAGTTTACTTTCTGGTGTTTTGTTGAGAGTTTTTATGTCAAACTATTTTGAGTTTCTCTTTATTATTTATTCTTTTTGTAGTTTTTGTATAGGCATTATAGTACCCACACAGGATGATTCAGAAAGGGTTTCTTTCTTCTCTACTTTCTAAAAGAGTAAATGGAAATTTTACATTAATAATCCATGAAGTACTTGATACTATTTATAGTGATGTTAGCAGAGTTGTTAGGAGCAGAACTTGGGCTCTGGCAGCCCTGACAAGCTAAAGTTGTTACCTCTCTTCAACAGGACAATTAGACAGGTAAGAGTGGAAAGCACAGAAGGGAGATTAGTTCAATGTGACCACAGTGGGAAGGGAACAAAGAGGTTCTGTGATCCTCAAGTCCATATTGAGGTCCTGACCTGAGATTAGATTTAAATTGAAGGCAAGAGTTATGCACAGTGGAGCACTCCTGGTCAAAGTGTGGTCCCATTGATGATTGACCTACATAGTCCGGCCTTCAGTATCCCCTGCCAGGTACTCTCAAATGTTTTTAGAACTACTTAAGAATGAAGAGTGTAGCATGAATCTTAAAAGTTCTTATTAATAAAATCAAACCTCAGCCGGGTCTTGGGGTGAACATTGGAAGGTCAGAGAGACAGAACAAGCCACAACTATCTCACCTCGCCGGATCCTCAGCTGGTCTTGTTTCCTCAGACTGGAAGCCTCTATGTCCTCATATCCAAAATGACTCTCAGCTGAATTGCTGCTAGAAGTCTGAATGCTTAACCAGGCCAAATGCTTCTCCAGGCCAAATGCCTACCCAGGGCAAATGCCTCTAGTTTCTGGTCCTCACGCCTTATATACCTTTCTGCTTTCTACCACCACTCCCTGGGATTGAAGGCTTGCTTTCTGAGATTAAAGGCATTGGTCACCATGCTTGGGTGTATCCTTGAACACATGGATTTCTGCCTCTGGAATGCTAGGATTAAAGGCGTGTGCTACCACTGCCTAACCTTTAATATTGTGGCTGTCCTGTTCTCTGACCCCAGATAAGTTTATTAGCATACACAATATTTTGGGGAACACAATACCACCACAGAAGAGTCCCCTCTGGCAGACCCATGGTTTCAGCCTTTTCATGCCTTGGAATGAAATTTTTGAGGGAATTCCAATTTCTTGGGGGGACCACTGTTTGAATAATTTGAGTTAAAGAGAGGGATACAAGTGTCCTTCTTTGAAATGCCTTCACTCCTACAGGGATGGTTAGTCTCCTCCTTCTGACTTGTTAATGGTAATTTTATTAATTTATGAATTACTATTCATAAATACACCATCTCTTTCTTTGTTCAATACTTAACTGCATGTGTGACCCACATCCAATCACTGATTTTTTTTTAAAACTCTACAGCAGCATGGCCTCAGGTGCTGTTGGACTTAACATTCCTGGTGTAAAGGGAAGGCCCTGCACAAATGAGCATCATCTGGACATAAAGGATCAGGCAGCCCAGCAAGATGGTGAATGATACTGTCTATACCTAGAAAGCATAAGTTTTCTTAATTTTCTAAAACTTTTACCTTTGCTTTAGACAGAATGGAACTTATAGACACGTGCTACATGACAATCAAAAGTACACTATTTTCTGGAGTTTCTTGGCATCCTAACAGCAAGTGAAGTAGCATGTGAATATTGGTAAATGGGAGTCACAAAGCCTAATCCTGAAATAATATTAGCATACTTTTTCAAATTTTATCTACCAGCTACAATACAGAGGATTTTCCTCATGAACAAGCAGATACCAATTTAAAATATTTTAAAATAGCTACTGGAATCTGCCTTCTTGAAACATTTAAAAACTAGAACAGCCAAAAATTGTTGGAAAGTGACTAATCAGTTTTCCTGTGCAATGTTAGTTCTGAAGTAAGTATAATTATGTGTCTAAACTCCTTTAACCAAAAGCAATGAATACTGCCTTAAAAAAATATCTTGTGGTAGATTGATATAGACAACATTAAATCATAACATTCCATAATGGAAACACTAAGCTTCCTCTTTTAACAAGGCATTTTTTTTTTTTTTTTTTTGGTTTTTTCGAGACAGGGTTTCTCTGTGTAGCTTTGCGCCTTTCCTGGAACTCGCTTGGGAGACCAGGCTGGCCTCGAACTCACAGAGATCCGCCTGCCTCTGCCTCCCGAGTGCTGGGATTAAAGGCGTGCGCCACCACCGCCCGGCTCACAAGGCATTTTTAAATGCACCAAGGTGGAGGACTTTCTACACAGTTCATGAACCATAAATCATGTAACATTTTCAAGAATGCCCAAAGAGGTGTGCTTGCCCACACCAGTTATCCCAGCACTAGAGATGAATGCATGAGGATTGCTGAAAGTTTGGAGCCAATCTTAGCTACATACACAAGTGTCAATCCAGCATGGGCTACAGAGTGAGATACAGTTTTGAGACAATAACCAGTAACATTCATAAATGTAATTAGTAATTTTTTTCAAGGATATAATTCCTCAGCATAACCAACTTGAAATTTTGGTTCTTGACTTTAAATCAGTAGTATTTAGATAATATTTGTCATAAAGGTTGAGTGCATTACTCCTTCCAGACAAATCAATGTGACTAGGTGAAAGTTTCTGGTCTGGGACTGGAGAGATGACTCTTACATGCAAGCATGAGGCTTTGAGTTCAATCTCTAGAGAACTATGGGAAAATCTAAACACAGTGGTACAGGCTGTAATCTCCATAGCTGGAGACACTAAGACAGAAAGATCTCTTTGGTTCCCTGCCAGCCAGTCTAGCCAAACTGATAAGCTCCAGATAAAACTGAGATACCCTGACTCAAAAACGAACAATGTGGACAGCAACCAAAGTAGACATCTGCAGTTGATTTCTGGCTGGAATACACATGTTCATATATATATATATATGTGCAAACACATACACAAACATACACACACACACACACACACACACACACACACACACACACACTTATCTCAAAAGAGATTTCCTAAATGTTTCTCACATATTTTCTTCAAACCCAAGCAAAACAAAAAAAGATTAAAAAATCCAACAATTCTCCAAAAGAACTGATTAAAACATGAATGGGATTACTGAAACTTCATTAAAATTTATGTATTTTGACGTTTTAAGTTTCCAAATAAAAGTGTCTATTAGCACAGCTAAAATATTTAGTCCATCGGCAGCTAGTTCAACCAAGGTAGAATTCATAATAGAAATGCCTTATGTGAAAAACAATATTTATTGCAACCAATTTCCCTCTTGTGGGTTGTTTTTCCAATATATTTACTGTGTGTGTGTGTGTGTGTGTGTGTGTGTGTGTGTGTTATACACACTCCCACAAAACACACACACACACACAGAGAATATAAGTTGTAATGAAAAAAATATTCCTGATTAATTTAGTTATATAATAGATTTATTTGCATTTTTTGCTTTTTTCCTCAAGGACATAATAAATATTTACATTTTATTGTGCAAACTTTACTTACAGTGCTGGATGCCAATAGCCAGGCTATTTCTGATCAAGTTTTGTCAAAGTTATTGAGTCATCCCACATCCCACATTGGAAGTCCAATTCACTCTGTTTAGCCACTAAGCCACTGACACTGTTCTGAAAGGCAGCCTGTGAGTGCTTCATCTGAGTGACTGACATGGCTAAGCCTCAGATGAGCCCCTGCATATGATTCCTCACCAAACCATTAACCAAGGCAATTTTATTTTCATTCCCATACTAAGGTATTCTTCAAGTTGTTGCTTCCCATAGCAATTGGCTTCAATGGACAAAGGCAAAGAAGGTCTGTTGTTTAGCAAGCCCACATAAAGCTCTCAATCTGTTTCCTTAATGTAAAATGCAATCTCTGTGCTGTTTGAATTTAAAAAAAATTAGACTTGCTTAAAATAATAATGCCCTCTTTGTACCATGATGTTGTTCCTAACAGACATAGCTTGACTTACACTCAAAGTAGAAGAGCACCTCCCGACAAGATGAGTTCTGTACACGGATGTTAACTCTTCCCAGTTAATTTCACTACACTGGGAAACATTTTGTAACTTATTAAATGAAACCCATGCAGTTTTTTCCCACAGCTTTCTCATTGAAAGGCAATGGAATTTTACATAGTATTGTCATGGTTTTATTTTTGACTGTGGTGATGGCTCAGATAGATGCAAAGAAAATTTTCATATGTTTTTAAAGATATGCTTTTTTTTTATTGTGTGTATGTGTGGAGTATGGTATGTGTATGAGTGTAGGTATGTTGGGATAGGGTATGTTAGCATTTCAGGCAAATGCCTAGGTAGCTCCCAGGGTCTTACGGATGTACATCACATAATCTATGCGAATGCGATTCGTGGCTGCCTAAGCATCTATAAGCACGTGCTTGGACCCCCCTTTAAAGGCAAGCTTCACAAATTCCTCACTCTCTTTCCCACCACTCCTCCAAGAGGCAGGCAGGCAGGAGACCTTTGAGCTTCTCCCTTCCAGTCCCTCCCTCCCTCTCTCTTCTCTTCTTCTGTCTTTAGCTCTTGTCTCACCCTTTAATAAACCCTTCACGTGAGTCCTGTCACATGGTGTGTCGGTCTGCTCTTGCCCGCCATTTTTAACAACATTGGTGCTGAGAGACTTGGCTGATGCTTCCTTTTGCCTGCCAGCAGTCTGAGGTGCGCCAGGCCCCTGGAACCAGTTCATCTAAGATCCCTTCTGCACAACACCGGCTACTGTGGTTGGTGAATTTCACCTCTTCTGGTAAGTCTAAATGCTTCCCTGGGTGTAGGGGAATGACTGTTGATCATCCAGCATCCCACTTGGAAGTGGTAGAACCCCCAGCCACTGCCTTCAGGGCTACAGCTGGCCCTTTTGCCGACGGTTACCTCTGGCCACTCCCCACTAGTGGTGCCTCAAATCTCTATTTACTGGACCCATGTGTCCCTTGTCTCTTGGACCTACACATCCCTTGAGCTTAGCCCCTCAGCCCCTGCCCTTTGTTCGATCATTCACTGGGCAGCTTGTGCCTTCTCAATTAATCCTTGCTTAATTTCTGGGATGCTAGCCATTGGATATCTTTTTTTTTTCCTGCCTCACTCTTAGGAAATAAGCCTTCCAGCAATATAAGCCTTTTAGAAAACCTCAAACCTCTATCCTTAATACCCTATTTAAAGGCTTCTAAACTCATCCACCTTTACACCCAGAAATGGCCCAAATATCCCTTAGATAACCAGTCAAAATGGCCTGTTAATAGCAGTTTAGACCCTGATATTTTATGGGACCTTTCCATCTTCTGTCAGTAGATGGGTAGATGGAAGGAGCTGCTTTATATTCAAGCTCTCTTTAACCTCAGCTCCAAACCCTCTTTCCATGCTTCCTGTTCACCTGGTCATGTCCTCTTAGCTATCCAACCTGAATTAGAGGAACCCTCCACTACTTCTCTGGACCATGCTAACGAACCCCCACCTTTCTGACCCCAACATACAGCTGCTCCTTCAGCGTCTCCAGCCCCTTCCTCTGTAGTGGGTAGCCATTCCAGCTTTGGTTTGGAAGTTCCACCCCCATTGAGGCTTTGGTAATTGTCACGCCTACAAGGCGGGGCCAAGGGAGGACCCCGAAGACTGGGGAGCAGGACGTGCGGCGCTCTCTTGCTGGTGGAAGCCGGATGCGAGAGGTGGCCGGAGGAGAGTTCTCCAGAGAACATCATCGAACTACGCTGCGTCTTTCACAGAACCCTCAATCTACTTATCCCTTCATTTGTAAGTTACGCCTTTAAATAAATCTCCTTTTAACTACGTGGAGTGGCCTTAATATTTACAGCAATATTCCTCCTCTCCAGAAATGGGCCACTGCAACCATTAACCTCTTGCACCTACTTTCACCCATCCTGTTACCTGTTCTTATGCAACTAAGGGACCCCACCCTACCCAAACCAGCACAGTCACAGTTCTCCCTTTGCAAGAAGTAGCTGGAGTGGATGGACTGGTTAAGGTACATGTCCCCTTCTCAATAGCAGAACTCTCTCAAGTAGAAAAGAGATTGGGTTCTTATATGTCTAACTCTACCTCTTTCATAAATAATTCCAACATCTTACCTAATACTATAGTCCCACCTTTCATTTTATATATATATATATGTATATTATTCTAACAACTTACTTCCTAAGGAATGAAGGTGAATTTGGGAACAGGTCAGAGCACATGCAGACAAAATTCTTCAAACTAATGTAGCACATCCAGCTGGGGCTGAGGCAATCCCTTACTGGGACCCTCAATGGGACTATGATACCCCAGGGGGTGCTATAACTAGAAATCAGTTTACAACCTCCCTCCTGGTGGGTCTCTGTAAGGCTGCCCTTAAACCAGTTAACTATGAGAAAGTTCAGGAAATTGTTCAGGATAGAAAGGAAAATCCATCTCAGTTCCTAGAATGCCTCACAAAGGCCCTCTTAAAGTATACTAATCTAGACCCTGAAAACCCAGAGGGCAGACAACTCCTTATGACCTATTTCTTTTCCCAGAGCTTCCCCAAAATTAGGGCCAAGTTTAAGCATCTGGAGAGAAGGCTCCTAATCCTATAGACAGAAGTCTGACCTTTAAGATGTATCATGGGAGAGATGAGAAAGCTCATTAAAAAAAAATCCCAAATGCTGGCCATGGCCGTCCAACCTGCCTCAGTGACTACCCAGGCTCCCTTGCCCCATAGAGCTTAAAGACCACTAGGATCCTGCTTCAAATGTGGTCAGGAAGGTCACTGGGACTGGGCTTGCCTTAATCCCTGTGGGCCACCTGTGCCATGTCCAGAGTGCCATCAAGAGGGACATTGGTCAGTTGACTGCCCCCTCACACCTCATACCATGGGGGCATCAAACAGACCACCCTCCAGGCAATCTTCTAGGCCTGGCCATGGATGACTGAATGGTCCTGGTTTCCCTTGCCCCAACCATTCTCATCTGTGACAGGAAGCCCCGGATAGACATCATGCTACCAGAACAGCCCATCTCCTTTCTTTTGGACACCAGAGCCACATACTCAGTCCTGAGGGAGTTTTTGGGACACACCTCTCCTCATCTCCCTATGTTGGGGTAGAGGGACAGCCTTACCTATCTCATCAGACAAACCCACCACTCAATTGCATTTTCAGGGATATTTCTCTCACTCATTAATTTTTGGTTGTAACAACTTGTCCTATACCCTTACTGGGAAGGGCTCTTTTGGCCAAAATGAGAGCTTCTATTTCTTTTGCTCCACCCATTCGCCTGACCCCAGATACACCAGCAGCCCCTCTCCTCCTCCTCTGTGCCACCCATTCTACTGGCTTCACCATGTCATTTCCTCTGCTAGCCTCCCACATGGACCCACAAGTCTGGGACACCAAAACCCATCTGTTGCTAGACATCATTCCCTCATTTTCATTCAATTATAAGACCCTCCCTAGTACATTACCAAAGCCTAGTTTCCACTCTTACTCCAGAGCCTTAGGAGACTTAAACCTATCATCTCTGATCTTTTAAGTAAAAAACTTCATCCTACATCTTCAGTTTTTAACACTCCTATACTTGCAGTTAAGAAACAAAAGGGAGGCATGTTAGCATTTCAGGCAAATGCCTTGCCAGTGCCCAGAGTCTTATAGCCATTCATCATGTAATCTATGCAAATGTGCTGCATGGCTGCATAAGCCTCTGTATGCATGCACGAGGACTCCCTTTAAAGGTAAACTCCACCCATATTTTGCTCTGTTTCCCACTGCTCCCCCAAAAGGCAGGTAGGCCTTTGCACCTCTCCTTTCCAATCCTACTCTCTCTTTCCCTTCTCCTCTCTTCTCCTCTCCTTAGCTCTTGTCTCATCCCTAAATAAAACCTCCACATGAGCCCTGTCACATGGTTTGTCTGTCTGCTCTCACCTACCATGTTTAACAACAGCAGGGTGTGTTTGTTTGTTATGTGTATATCTGGGGAAGGTATGTGTATATGAGTGTAGGTGCATGTGTATGGGAGGATATATGTATATGAGTGTAGGTGTCTATAGAGGCCAGAAAAAATGTCAACACCCCCCCCCCAAGAGCTGGACTTGTAGACATTTGGGAGCCATCTCTCACAACTAGCCACTGAACTTGGGTCCTCTGAAAGAGCAGGAAGCACTCTTAACCCCTAAGCCATCTTTCAACTCCTGGCACAGCTTGCAGGCCCCTTAGCAGGTTTAATAATCTCTTCCCTAATAGTTTTTACTCTTATAAAGTTTCCAGAATATTTGAATTCTCTAAGTCAAGACAACTAAAATCACTACTAATTAAAAGGAACCCAGATGTTTTTATGCAGGACAGCCACACAACTGAGAATTTGTGAATGGGTATTCCTTTTGTCCATTTTCAAGTATAGGTCAGTCTTT
The DNA here is from genome assembly GCA_902168425.1 of Peromyscus attwateri. NCBI lineage: Eukaryota > Metazoa > Chordata > Mammalia > Rodentia > Cricetidae > Peromyscus > Peromyscus attwateri. Next base: position 7,928 of record CABHPP010001695.1, on the reverse strand, counting down.
TGTCCTAGAGTCTTAAAAAGAAGCACTTGCTTGTAATACTCAAACTCAAGGGATAGAAGCAAGAAACTGGTAAATCTGAGTCCAGCCTGGGTTATGTGGCTAGACTTTATCAAATGATGACAATCACAGTTTTATATATGTTTTGTTTCTTCTCCTTTGGTCCTCTTGGGCTCTGTTTTGGAAAAGCTGTACAGTCTTAATAAATTCCTATATCTTGAATTGATTAATAGATAAATGGTAGTGTGTTGTTTAAAGGCTGCATCACAGCAGAGTAAATAATGACCACAGTGAAGGCACAGCTATAGAATGGCTTGAAATCATTGTTGGCTAAGTGTATGACAGTAGATTAGTATTTAGAATACACAAAGAGCTAAAATACTCACAAATAATCCAATCAGTAAGTGAATAAATTAATGTATAGTTCTTAAAAGAAGAGATGCTAATGATCAATAAATATTTTGTACATCTTTAATATCCCTAACAATCATGGAAATGCAAATCAAATTTCATTGAGACTCTACATCTTCGTATTCAAAATGGCTTCCATCAGGAAAAATACAACAACAGTATGGGAGGAATCAAAGGGAGGGGTAGAGGGGCTGATACACTCTACATGGGAATGTAAATCAGTGCTACCTCTGTATAAATAAACAGAGTCCTCAAAGCTAAAACAGAACCTTAAATGATCCATTAATGGTATTCCTGATACAGGAAAAATGGGAGTTCTTAGAGTGGTGGAGGATTTCTTGTCTCAGGCGAGATTAGTTCAGAGTACCAATTTAGCAGATATTTCAACAACTACCAAAGCTACCACAAGTCAGTAGATTCTGGGTTCTTTATGTCATGAACATGAAGAATGAATTTCTGGGTTCATAGAGAAGGTTTTTACAAGAGTTTCTTATAGGTCTATAGATGAGAGCTTAGGAGACAGGAAGAAGATGCTGGACAACAGAAGCTGGACCCAGACATGTTTGCCACACAGTGTTGAACTACAAGGCTTTTTAATGGGACTTATAGCAGGAACTTGGGTAAAGCATCAGGGCATGATGGTCTGTCCAATTGGCTCAACTATGAGATGTCCAGGTCGTTCTTAATCTCAATAATGTCTTCCTGTAGTTTTTAGGTAGGCTCCTCATTTAGAGAAAAAGATGTTTGAAGAAACCCACTCAGGAATTGGAACTACCCTCTAGTATTTCTGTTTTGTGGCCAGAACAGAATGAAGGTCACAGCAAGTTTCTGGTTGAAGACATAGGGCTGCTCACTTTCTCCCTCCCTCCATCTCTCTCTCTCTGCTTCATGGTTGTGGATCAGATGTAAGCTCTCAGCTACTTCTCCAATGCAATGTCTGCCTACTTGCTGCCATGCTCCAAACCCTGGTGGTCATGGACTCACTCTCTGAAATTGTAAGCTCCTATTAAAGCCTTTCTATTAGGGGTTGCCTTGGCCATGATGTTTTGTCACAGCAATAGAAAAGTAACTAAGAAAACAGAAGGAACGCTTTGGGGGTTTTAAGACTCAGTCCGTTCAAGAGCACATTCTCTGTTCAGCCAGAGATGTGAACTCTCAGCTTACTCTGACCTTCTGCTTTTGTTCCACCATCATGGACTCTGACACTCTAGAGCCATGAAACCAAATCACATCTTCCTTCTGGAAGTTGCTTTGGTGATTGTGGTTGATCACAGCACCAGAAAAGTAATAATATAAGTACTATTTGAGGATAAGAAGATGACAGGTAGAAGGGAAGAAAGGAACATTGGGGAATGAATGGTGAACAAGTGTTTAATACACCTATTTGCTTGTGCATTGAATACACTTATTACAAAATAAGTAAGGAGTTACTGGTTAAAGAAAAACAAATATAGAATGTAAGTTATGTTTAGAGGTCTTCCCCCAAACTAGAGGTCCTAAGCCTGCTAAGAAACCAAACATTTTTTTCTGATTACTGATTGATTGCCTTGTTGTTCAAATATTCTACACTATTGGTACAATTGTCCTATTCATATTAACATCTATTCTTCAGTCTATACTTTCTGAATTATTGCTCTTCCAACTCTGACTCATCCTTTCATGTTTGTGCTCCATGAATCATCATCTATTAAAATCTCTTTGGACATATTTTCTTTTATTATGCTGTAGCTATTTTTATACTATATGAATTCCTATGTACTTATGGTTTCCAAGTGTGTATTTTCTCCAGTGCTCATCCTCATGGTAACTCTTTGTATGATTTATTGGCAGTGTTACAAATCTATCCCTCTTAAAAAATTTTACATAATATAACAGCTCCTCTGATTCCTATTTCTTATCTTGATGGATGCCAGAGGTGGTATTGTAGTAAGTTCTGTGTAAAAGCTACTGACATTTCTGTCTTCTCCCTCTGCCCTGCCTACTCACATTTTTTTTTTTTGATCCTGATCCCAGATTTACTGTGATGATATGGAGATACAGGCAGGCAGAAGTTCATGGGCCAGAAAGGCTGAAGTATACAGCAATCAACAGAAACAAGAGAGACCCTGCCTTTAAGCAATGTGGAAGGAGAAAACTGACACCCCAAAATTTTACTCTGGCTTCCACAAACATGAATATTTTATGTTTTAAAAGGTTATTATAAGCACCTGTTTTTATGTCTATCTTGTTATGACTACCTTTTAAGTTCTGCTTCTATAACTTTGTCTGCCAACATCCTCATTTGGAAAACCCACACCCTTGACCTATAAAAACCTTGTCTTCCTCCCAGCCAATGCTGAACTCTTGAGTCCCACCTTAAAGAAGAGACAGTCCAGGAAAAAAAGTTAAAATGCTTGATTCAATTAGTTGCTTGCTTTAATTATTTGGGCATGATAGTTTAGGTCAATGTTCTTTATCCTCAAATCTTTGGGATTAACCATTGTTCGTCTGTTCCTTCCTTCCTTCCTTCCTTCCTTCCTTCCTTCCTTCCTTCCTTCCTTCCTTCCTTTCTTTGTGTTATGCTGAGGAGTAAGCCCAGAGCCTTGTACATGCTATGCAAACAGTCTACCACTAAGCTATGTCTCCTGCTCCTATTTTAAATAAACTCAAAAAGCATCTTTAAAAAGTGAAACATCTGGGGCTGAAGACATCATTCTGAGGTAAAGAGCAGTTGCTGCTTTTCCCGAGGAATCAGATTCTGTCTCTAAGACCCATATCAAGTGACTCAGACCTGCCTGTAACTCAAGTTACAGGGTATCCAACACCCTCTTCATGTCTCATGTGGCACTTGCATGAATGTGATAGATATCCATGTACCCAGGCACACACACATATACATAAAAATAAATGTATGAACCCTTTTTTTTTTAAATAATTGAGACTACTGAATGCAGTGAACAAAGGAAGATGCCTACCTCACACTAAGTCCCCACATTTACATTTGCTTTCCTTTTAATGTAATTCTACCAGTAAGAGGGCATCATTTTTCAGTGAGACTTACTTATATTGTGTGTGAAACCTGCATGTAGTGGTACTAGTCCTTTATCATCTTAAAAATTTTTATCATGTAATATTTAAGAAAATATATTTATGGCCAGGTTTTATGGAACAAGTTCAAAATAATCATAGTACTAGTTTTATCAAAAAATTTATATTTGCACATAAAATATTTAAGAGAACATGGTTTACTACAGTTCAAAGTATATAATTATAATAATATGTTTACAAAAATTCCTTTAACAAGCTAACTCATTCTCCTTTTCTTTCTTCCCCTAAAGAAAAATAATTGGTTACTGAGATAAAGTAGAAGCATTGTAATACATCTGCATTTTTTTTGTGTAGCTTTAACAACTCTGATATGATAAAATGTAGAATCTGCTTTTAGGGGCATACATTTGTGTGTGTGTGTGTGTGTGTGTTTCTACTACAAAAATTTGTCTTGTTAAAATGTTTACCTTTAACTATGTTTTGACTAATTTCTTGGAATTATAACTGGTTTGAAAATTCATTGAGAAAAAAGAAAGAAAGAAAGAAAGAAAGGAAGGAAGGAAGGAAGGAAGGAAGGAAGAAAGAAAGAAAGAAAGAAAGAAAGAAAGAAAGAAAGAAAGAAAGAAAGAAAGAAAG
>CABHPP010001694.1:45231-84005 GCA_902168425.1 Peromyscus attwateri | reverse complement strand
TTCCATATATGATTTATTTGGGAACTTGGAACTTGGGCTCCTCAAAAGAACAAAAACAAACAACAGTGTTTGGGACTATGGGGTCCAGCCCCTCGATAGTCCCCTCCTAGGGTCTGGGAAGAATCTACAACCAGCTGATAATTTAATTTTTGATGATATTAAATGAATCTACGTACACGGAACTCCTTAGTCCATACACTTTATTATTCTGAGTCAGTTTTCTCTCTACACAGCTTCTGTTCTGCTCTCGTGCCCAGCTCCTTGCTTGCCTGATTTTTCTCTTCATTTATCTGCTGTCCCCTCTAAGTTCTAACTTAATTCTCTCATCTTAGTTCCGCCCCGTCTAGGTTCTCATCCATCTAGTTCCTTCCCATCTTAGCTCCTCTCCCATCTCTCTCATCTTGTTCTTCCCCATCTGGCTCTTCCTCATCTTCCACCTTGTTCCTCTAGTCCTCTCTTCTAGCCCTTCAATCTAGTTCTTCCCCATCTCAGTTCGTTCCTCTCCAGTTCTTACCCACCTAGTTCTTCTGTTCTATTTTCTCAGTCTCGTCCTCAAGTTCTCTAGTCAAAATCCTTCTTCTCCCTCTCAGTTCTCCGTCCTCAAGTTCTCTAGGGCATTCAGTTATAAACCCAAGCAATAGCAATCCTCTGACCAAGTAAGGTCACCAGGCTTGAATTCTTACGGGGTCATAAAAGCAGACAAGAGTTTTCCTCGGGGAGTGACCATCAGGTTTTCTTTTACAACCCAAAAAGGGAGTGGTAAAGGAGGAGGTCATCTGAGAGCTAATGATTGGTTAGTATATCAAGAAAAGGGGATTTATGTGCTCAAAAGGTTAGGTAAGAAGTTAGGAGTCTGTAATGTTATTAAGGCTATATAAGAAAGGAGGATCCCAGCTAAAATTGCACAAGAAAGAAAGCTAGGACTGCCCAACTTAGGAAACAGGCGTTTTCCACAAGGGTGTTCCACAAGGTGTTACCTTACTTAGTTCAGGAGATCATTTGGCCTTGGATACTTGATGGTTATTTTAGATAAATGCACTGTTAAGAGTTCTTGGAACCACACATAGCATACAAAAAATGATTGTAGGAACCAGCTAATATATATACAAAAGCTAAAATATCACCAAGACTTCTTAAGCCATGGCTTGACCTTCGAAAAAGTCCTTAACCTTTCCACGTAGTAGCTTTAGTGATAGTAGTTGGATTCCATTACATTTTCCTGCGGCTTGCAGCACCACAGTAAAGTACCAAGGTCTCCCCAAAGCTTTCCTTTGTACAGGTCATGATGGGAGAAATCCCACTGAGTTAACACCTGGTCTGGCTCCAGAGTGCTAGCACCTAGCCTTTATCCACCTTTTGTTTCTCTGTTGCCCTCTATGTGAATCTTGTCTAAGAGTTTCCCAAGGGTAAAAAGTGTATGCAAACTTGATTGGGAAAAATCTGGCAAACTGTGATATTCCTTAATCTAGAATTTCATTTGGCATTGTCCCTTTGGAAGTTTCCTCAAGATGTTTTGGGAATATGGAAATCAACTTGCTAGAAGTATATATTTGGAGAACAATAAAAATGCCCTTGGCTAAGGGAAGGTGTCTCAGTTCTGGGAGAGGTTGATTCTCTGTAAAGCTGGAAAGGCTAAAAAGACATCCTTAAAGTGTACTGTGTCTTCTTCCCACACCCATTCAACAACAAGGTCACATCTGTTGATAAATACCATATTATGGAAATTTAAAATGTAAACATCAATGTCAACATAAATAATATTTTAATGAAAATCCATATTGCTTTAAAATTTAATGGTATTTAAAATTTTGCATGTATTTTACATACAAAGACAGTAGAAGACATAGAGATTTTCAAGTTTCTACATTCTGTGATGCTATTTCTAGTAAGATCTGGAACACCCCATTGTGTACTCAGACAAAGTGAGAAAGGCAAATGTTTTAGTTTTATAACAAAAGTAGCTTTGACCTCATAGACTACCTTTGGAGGATTTTTAGGGAGACTCTCCCAAGGGTGCCACAGATCATCCTTTGAGATGCGCTGATCTAAACTTTTGTGCTGTGTTCTTTCTTTCACAGGGGCCGATTGAGGGGCTGAGCACAGGACCTAATTCTGGTCAATACATAATAGAAAGAGAGAGTAGGGCACTTCAAGGGAAGCTTTCCTTCCTGCCGGTCTGCTGTGGTTTACTCATTGTTAATAATAAAGCTGATTAGCTGATTGGCTGATAGCCGAGCAGGAAGAGATTGAGCTCAAGAGCCAGACTAGGAGAATTATGGGAAGAGGAAGGGTGGAGTCAGGAGTTGCCAGCCAGATGCAGAGGAAGCAAGAGGAGAATACCATACTGAGAAAAGGTACCAAGCCACGTGGCTAAACATAGATAAGAATTATGGGTTAATTTAAGTGTAAGAGCTAGTTAGTAATAAGCCTGAGCTACCGGCCGAGCATTTATAAGTAATATTAAGCCTCTGAGTCAATTATTTGGGAAGTGGCTGCTGGGTATTGGGGAGTTGCTGGCAGAACAGAAACTTCTGCCTACACAGCCTGTAAGAAGTCTTTTTTCTTCCTCCTTCTTGCCTTGGCATCCTCCAGTTTAATACATATTTAGAACTGTGGTGGCACATCTTACAGTCAGGAGACAGAAGCACAAAGAAGAGTACCCTGAAACCCAGATGTCACTGAATGGCTAAATCAGCCTGTGCTGACCCTGGGTAACAGCTCCAGACCACTCCTCACATGACATAGGCTTATTGCTTAAGGCTTTTGGGGTCAGGTGTTCAGTTACTTAGACCAAGAAGATCCAGACTGGCACACAGGACAAGATAAATAGTTGAGGCAGCTGTCTGAAAGAAGGCCTAGGGATAACTGCAGCCCAGGGCTGAAAGAGACTGGGTTTGAGAGAAGGTAATTTGTTATGGTGAGGTAAAGTAGGCCAGGCCAGCGTTGGTTGGTTGGTTTCTTTCCAGATTTACTTCTGCTGATTTCCTCCCCAGCAGAATTAGAGGAAGTGATATGTAATGATGTTTTTGTTTTCCAAGACATGAAAATGTTCACCCTTGTTCCCCTGTTCACCTCCATTTAGGAAAATTTGTATAAAACATCATCTCTTTACTTTGACTTTATACTCATCATCAAAGCCAAAATATTTCCTAGCTCCAAGGCTCTAGTCTCATGCCCCTCTCCATACACATCTTTCTAGCACTCTGACCTTGTTATCCTACAGGCCTGTCCACTAGCAACTAACTCCTATCTCCCTCATTGTTCCTCAACCTTACTAGACACACTACTGTCTCAGGACCATTGCCCTGGCCATCCCTGTGATCAACTGCTTTCCCTTAGCATTGTATTACTTACCTCTCCCCTTTCAAGTTTACACAAACACCATCTTTGTGAGGCCTAACTAGACACCCTCCAGTTCCCAAATATCCATTTCCTTGCTCACATTTAACCACCAACCATACTTTATCATTCCTTCTGACTGCTTGTTTGGTCCACTAGAATAAAGCCTCAGCAAGCAAGGGCCATTTTGTCTGCTCACTGTGTTCTCAGTACCTGATGACTGTTCCGGTGAATGTTTTCTATTTCAAAGTAAACACTTTTATCAGTGACAACTATACATCCTCCAAAGATGCAGCTCGCATTTGTATCCTCAGGATGTATATGACTGATACTTTCCTTGAGAATAAGCCTGATTCCCAGCATCTAAACTCTGGTTTAGGACATTACTTCTCAGTGTACTAATATGGACCAAGCCTCCCACTCTATCACATTTGGCTTAAGCGGAACTTACCTTTCTGGAACTCCTTATTTAGCACAGAAAGTTGTTACAGACTTGTTTAATTATGCAAAGATATGTTGCATTTGTTTAACTATGTAAAGATGTGTTGCATTTGTTTAACTATATAAAGATGTGTTGCATTTGTTTAACTATGTAAAGATGTGTTGCATTTGGTTAATTATGTAAAGACATATGACTTGTCTGCCTAAGGCACCTGATTGGTCTAATAAAAAGCTGAAGAGCTAATAGTGAGGGAGGAGGTATAGACGGGACTTCCAGTCAGGGAGAGTAAGTAGGAGGAGGAATTTAGGCTCTTGGAAGAAAGAAAAAGAGATGTCAGGGAGATACCAGGGGCCAGACAGACAGGGAGGAAGCAGGAAAGTAGGACACACAGAATGAAAGAAAGGTAAAAAGCCCCAAGGCCAAACATAGATGAATAGAAACAGGTTAAATTAAGTTAAAAGAGCTAGTGGGACAAGCCTAAGCTAAGGCTGAGCATTCATAATAATAAGTCTCCTTGTCTTTATTTGGGAGCTGGTTGGTGGCCCAAAGAAAATTCCAACTACAGAAAGTGGCAGCCAAGAGGCCCCGTGTAAATCCCCTGGTGTCTTGCACCTACCCCTCAGTCATATCTCAGCTTTCTGTCCCTGTGACCACGTACCTGAGATAACATGAAAAGGAAGCAAGGCATTGGAGGTTCACAGTTCGGAGCTTGCAGCCCACTGCTGGCTGGTCTGTGGCTTTGGGGCGGGTCAAGATTGAACAGCATGGTGGGCAGCAGCCGTGGAGCAGAGCTTTGAGGTAACCAGAACAAAAAGCAGGCTGGAGAGTGGGGAGGGTGGAGGGAGGAAGGGGCCAGTGCTCAGTCTCCTTCAAGGACACATCCCTGATAACCAGCTTCCTACTATGTCCCCCACACAGAAGTTCCTCTACTGCCCCATATCGCCAATGTCTGGGGACAAAGCATTATCCCGTGGTGTTTGGGAGACATTGCAAATCAAACTGTAACAGTATTTCTTTGTGGGAGATTTCTTCCCACAAAGGCTCAACGCTGCTTCCCTTTCCTCACTCAGCTCCCACCTGAACACGGAGCAGCCTTCTCAGTTTGTTCCCTTGCTGTGGTTGTCTCCTCCCACTCGAGTGTAACAGGGGTTGTAACAGGGGTTGTGCTCGCCATGTTCATTTCTGTAGCCTCAGCTCCTCATGGCTGAACTAAGCCTCCACTACCGAACTGCTGTGATTAGGCAAGAGGCAGATGGGGGAAAGAAACACTTGCATTTCAGCTTACTAATTTCTGCTATGCAAGAATTTTTAGAGGTAGGTATTATTGTGATCTTTAAAATATCTTAATTCTGCTGAAATAGCGTCTGAACCACCCCCAATTCAATTCATCTGTCTTTCTCAGAGACAAGAATTTCAAATACCCGGGCATGCACTCAGACACAGGTTCTTCTGGCATGCAGATTCAGAGCTGGGTAGTAACAGGCCAACGCCTAAAGGCTTTCTGCTGCAGTGCATACCATCTGGGCTGTTCAATAAGCAATGATTTCTGGATCCACTGAAGTGCATTTCTTGTCAGGGCCTGCGTATGTGCTGGAACAGACAAGACTAGGCTGAGTCACTTCTGTTAATGGTCCTGCTTCCATTACTTCTGGGTTCTGGCCAGGACTACCTTTTTGAGGACAGCAGGATGGGTAAACTTAAGTCTTGCTAATACTGAGTGGGCTGCTCCTGGGCTCATGGTCGTTGTATTTATGAGAACAGTTTGATGCAGGATGGCCAGAGTTCAACGGCCAAGAGAATTCAGTCTTCTCTGCCAGGGAATAGTCCACAAGGGACTGACAAATGAGTATAGACCTTTAGGACAATCTTAAGTCTGCCAACTGTGTAATTCTAAGAGAAGGAAGGGAGGGAGGGAGGAAGGAAGGAAGGAAGGAAGGAAGGAAGGAAGGAAGGAAGGAAGGGAAAAAAAAAGAAAAAAGAGAGAGAAAGAAAAAAGGAAAACCAGTCCAAGACTTGGGAATGTGGTTCAAAGGTAGAACACTTGCCCTAGTATATGCAAGGCTCTGGGTTCAACAGCCTGCCCCCAACCCCCCAGCACCACACAAACAAAACAAAAGTCTTAAGACTCAGCTGTAAACTTAATGGGACCCAATCTCCTACCTATCCCCATGACATCATGCTGTATTTACAAAAATGTCTTTCTGACCAGTCCCTCTGTTTGGGCTATTAGTAGCATAATTGAAATGACTGTGAACACTGCTTTAAAAGAGCTGTGTTTGGAAGAAAAACAGAGAATGCCTACTCCTCCTGTTGGTCCAGGTAAAAAGCCCCAGGCAAACAAACTATCCATGACTAAAGACTCCACCCTGCCACATAGGTGGATGCCTGGGCATTCCCTACTCAGCACTTTAGTAGGCTTTGGTCTGGTTAAAGTGCTTTGCTCTATGGCTTCTTATGAAATGAGTCTGAGAATACCTGATGGGTTTTAGCAGACACTAACACAGTGCTTCCCAAGTTACCATGTGTCTCAAGATTGAGTTATCAACTTTAAAATGTCATGCAAAATTTGATCATACATAGATCATCCAAGCAATTGAGAAAATATAGAAAGGTGGGTAGGTATCAACCAGAGAGTTTCTAGAGTGTATTGTGTGTGTGTTCTCATGTATGTAGACCTATGTGTGGACATTCACATGTACATATGTATATGTGTATGTACATGTAAAGGCCATAGTTGACATCAAGTATTTTCCTTAGTAACTCTCACCTGATATTTTGAGACAGTGCTACCCATTTATCCTGAAACTCATTTATTTGGTTAGAATGGCTGGTCAGCAAACTCCAAGGACCCCTCTGTGGCCATCCCCCAGCACTGGGGTTACTGGAGTGTGCCTTTGCATTGTGTAGGGATGAGGGACCAAACTCAGGCCTTTGTTTTGCTGACTGAACCGTCTTCCCCAGCCCCTAAGACTGCATTTCTAATAGACAAGTGCACTGCCTTCAGAAAGAGTGGGCACACGCATGACACACGCATGAATGGTGAGCACACTAAGGGGGAATGACTGCTCTAAATTTCCATCTCACACTTCATCTCAAGTTCTTGACAGAAACTCATCTTTATCAATCATTCATATGAAGAGTAGCACAACTTCCTTTTTAAATCAAGTCCCTCTATGTTGCCCAGGCTGATCTTGAACTTCTAAGCTCAACTGATCCTCCTGCTTCAGGCTCCCAAGTAGCTGGAACTACAAATGTGCACCATCATGCCCAGCTTATAATATGACTTGTAGAAACTCAAAGCTTGTGAAGTCTCAAGTCTAATAAAAAAAAAATCACCATTTACATTGTCAATCCCTACTAGACAAGAACAAAACCACTACCACAGTTTTTGAGCCAACATTTGAAGCAAGCTTTATTAAATTCCGGCCAGGACAATGTACCCTGGCCAGGTCCTTACCCAGGATTCCCAGAGAATGACCATGAGAATCTGAATGGTGCTTACAAAGGCAAAACCCACCAGGCTGCATACTTCCCACCTTCCTCCAATCGGGGGCAAGTGTACATCCTGACATATGTCCTGCCTACGTACCTCCCACCTAAGGGTGAGCCAAGCACATCCTGTGCAGTTGGGGCACCAACCTTGTTTACAAAAGTGGCTTGTTATCTTATATGAACAACAGCCTCCAGCATTCCAGGAAGTTATCTGTCCTTGGGCAAGTGGGGCTTACAGGTTAGTGGTATTTTTTTTTCTTTTTTTAGATCTCTTAATACAGTAATTTAAACTTAAAACATAACTTTAGCCCTCATACCAGCCCCAAACACACCTCCTCTCAATCCTTCTTCAGATACATGGCTTTTGCTCAGTCTGTCCTTCCTTTCCAGTATACAAGTGTGCACACTTGTCTCACACACACACACACACACTCACACACACACACACTCACACACACAAAGCTACCTTACCAAACAGCAGATGCCCGTGCCTTTTTAAAAACATAGTAATTTAATTTGCTTCATTCTCTTAGACTTGAAATTTTAAATATAGAGCCTTGCTCAGTTGACAAAAGACCTTCCAAAGAACTCAAAGATTATACATAATCCCAAAATGTCTTCAACTATACAGAAATCTGTTTAAAAGCACAATCCAGCATAACTTGAGTAATTCAAACATTTGGTTCTGTACATAGCACTCCAGTTTCACCATGTCCTAGGCCGACCTCATGGCTTAGTAGATATTTACTAAATGGTGACTGTGTGCCAAGCAATGTAAGGAAAGTTTTCTGTCCACAACAGGAACTCCAGTGTCTGAGGAAGGGAAAATAATGACAATGTTAAACTCTGAGCTACACTACCTGGGTCCATGGTGATGTCACTGAGCTCCCAAACTTGCAGGGACCACCTTTCTCTACGTGTTTTCTTAGTAAACCACGAAGGTTCTAAGCCACTGTTAGGCTGCTGTTCTTCCAATCAAGAGTACTACCTAGTAGTAACAGGCAAACAAGACTCTCAAGAAATGATTTGAGGCTGTGATGTTTTGTTTTACTACTATAAATGTGATCAGCTGTAACAATAGTCAATAGAAGACTTGTTTACAAAATAAAGGTTGAATGAAATCATTAAGAAGGAAAAATGCAGGGCTTGTATTAGCTTTCCATTGCTGTGACAAAGTACATGAGATGATAAATTTTTAAAAACTTTCAGTACATGAGGGGTTGGCTCCACCGTTTGGGGGAATGTTAACCCATCTACTCATCTCATGGTGGCTGAAAAGTAGAGAAAGGAGGCAGAGGGTTCCAGTATCCCCTGCAAGGGCACCTTCCCAGGGACCTAACTTTCTTCAAGTAGGTCCCATCTCTTCTTAAAAATGTGTGTGTGGCACATATGTGCCTGTGTGTGCACAAAGACCAGAGGTGAATGTCAGGTGTCCTGCTCTGTTACTCTGTCTCTACCTCATTCCTCTGAGATGGGATGTCTTCCTGAACTGGAACTTCCAGTTCCAGAGAGCAAATCCCACTGTGTTCCTCCTGTCTCTACCCCCTCCAATATGCACACAGTGCTGAGATTACAGGTCTGCACACTACCATGTCCAGCTCTTCTACATCTTAACATTCCTCTGTCTCTCAATAGTGCCATCAGCTAAGAAGAGCCTTCAACACATGATGTCCCCCTTGGGGACATTTAAGATCCAAATCATCAAAGGGCCAATCTAAGACTTGTGTTAGAATTATACATTGATGGTAAAAAAGCTTTTCAGAATTGTGTTTACTTGCTTTGCTGTTTTGGTTGTGTATGTGTGCATGTGTATGGGGGCGCACAAGTGTGTGCATGTGTGTGGGGGCACACAAGTGTGTGCATGTGTATGCTCACTCTCGCGCTCTGTCTGCCTTGGTTTTGGGAGAAAGGGTCTTGGGGTTCATGGATTAGTCTAGACTGACTCTCCAGTGAGCCCTGGGGATCTGGCTGTCTCTCTCTCTGGCATCGGGATTACAAATCGCACCATTACCCTGCCCAGCTTTCTGACATGGGTTCTAGTGATGAGGGTGAAGCTCAGGCCTTCATCCTTGCGTGGTACGTCTATTCCCCCATCAGTCTCCCCAGTATTACATAAATTATAAAAGAAATACTAAAAGAATTTTGATAAATGCAACTTCTACAAGATGATTTATTGTTGTTTAATTTTTAGGTCACACAACTATGTCTTCTTGCTTGCTCTTGCTTTATGTAATGGATACCTGCCAGGAAACAATGATATGTAAATAAAACCTTTGCAGATCTAATTGTGTTTTAAATGTACTGTTGAAGTCAAATATTTACAGGGAAACTTGATACATCCTTTTACATGATGAGCATGCCAGGGTAGAACAAAACATCTAGCCTACATTCATGCTAGGGACCTTTCTCCATGTTCTGGTTTCCCTCGAAAGAGTTCTCTCTGCCATCAGCTACAACTGGTTTTTTTTGTTTTTTGTTTTTTGTTTTGTTTTTGTTTTTTTTTTTTTTTTTTTTTAGATGATTTTAATGTTTCTTGCAGGATGGATCAGACTACAGAAGGCTAAGTTGTTGGAATCAAGCAAACATTTTAACCTTTAAATTCTTCAATTGGCAATTCAATTTTATTTTATTTGTGGATATGTATTTGCCTTTATGATTTATATTTCACTAGGCAGTTTCTGTTTTTCAATTATTTTATTTTATTTTTAATTATGTGGGGGTTGGGTGGGAGGGTATGTGTACCTAGAGGACCCTGAGCTGAAGAGCTCAGAGGCATTGGGCCCTCTCGATCTAGAGTTACAGGTGGTTGTAAGCTGCTTGCCATGGGCCCTGGGGAGTGAACGCCAGTCCTCTGCAAGAGCGGTGCTCACTCTGAATCACTCGGCCATCTCTCTGGCATTTGCTGTTTCTTTTCACACTCAGTGACCGTTAGCAAATAACTGCTCCAGTTGGATTATTGTGGAATAGGATCCTCTCTATAATCAAAATCAAAACAAACACGTAAAATCTCAGTTGTGAACATTTTTGCACCAAGTAAAATACTGTACTTCAGACAATGCCACTTAATCCTGCCTGTCCCTTTAAGAAGAGAAATAATTGAGTTCAGTTGCTGGGTTGTCTTGGTTTTATTTTATCTTAACAGCTGTGCCTGAAGTCAGCATTATTCAGATGGGGATTTTCAAGCTTTGTTGTGTTTTTCAACTTGACTATGCTATCAAACATAAACCCCAAATTTAGACTCAAATGTGGGGGTGGATACAATTGGAAGTTTTAGGGAAAGAAAACAATATGAGAAAAAAATTTTCTAAGTTTCATTTAGCAAAAATAAAAGTTAAACACAATCTTCCTGAAGCCCCAGCAACAGCAGAGAGCCAAAGCCCTGAATGTCTAAGGGCAAAAAGCTGGATGCCATATACATATACATATACATATACATATACATATACATATACATATATATCCATAAGTGTGTGGGTGGGGAGAAGCATCATAAATGGAAATGATGGGCATTTCCGTGGCTATAAAAGATGAGGGTAAAGCCCACGAACACTTCTCACCACTATGGAAATAGGGACATTGCAAATTCTGTCTAATGTGCCACCATTTGATCTAGAAGGAATAATCTCCAAGCTTGCTCATCTCCAATTTCATTTATTTTTGTATCATTTGTCTTTCAAGGGGCACAACACAGTCCTTAAAGTGAAAACTCCAGGCGAGAATTGTGGTTCTGACATATAACTACCATTAAAAGGGAAGAGAGGTGAAAAAGATTCATGTTTTTTGTCTCGTGTGTGAATAAAACAAGTTTCTTTAGTAACAGTAAAACGTCTGTAAAACCTTAACTTATCTGGAGCTATTGTGTCAAGTGTCACCGTTTCCCAGGATTGTTTGTTCATGGAGTGGCTGCAGCCTCAAGCACAGGTCAGTGCTTCCTGTTCAGACTCATTTAATCCCTCTAACCCTGTCACTAAGGCCTCCGCTTCCAGATGAGGATTACCCGGGAGAGGGTAACAATCCTACTTAGTGCCTTTCAGAGCTGGGATTGGCCCAGCTCTCCTCCTAACCATCTGCCAGTGCCAATCTGCTCCTTCATCGCTGTTGATTCCTGTCATTTTTATCTGAAAGACTCCTGATTAATGAACGGAAACCTTCAGCCTGGGCTAAGTGGCCCCTCACTGCGCCCCCCCCACCAGCATTCCCTGTCCCTGCCTGGAGTCTCTTAGAGTGGTACTGAGTATGGGGCTCATTGGCCAGCCAATCTAGTCTCTGCCAAAAACTTGAGATGAAAAATTATAGGTGACAACATAAAGACGCGGGATACAAGGATGAAGGTGAGTGGTGAAACTGAAGACGAGGGAAGGTTTCTCCAAGGTGCTTAGAATCTGGTTGAGGTCATCGTCAACACAACATTGTACATAGAACAACACAGCTCTTGTGTAAAATGAAATACATTGCTTGCTGCTCTTCATGGCTGGGACACTCATCAAACAGCTGAGAACTGAGTTTGTCTTTACCTAGAGACTAGGTTATCCTAACTACTTGAAAATAGGTTTAAATTTATTTTTATGTGCGTGAGTGTTTTGCCTGCATGTATGCCTGTCATCACACACATGTTTGATGCCCACGGAGCCAGAAAAGGGCATCGGATTCCTTGGGACTGGAGTTACAGACATATGGGCTGCCGTGTGGGTGCTGGGAACCAAACCTTAGTGCCCTGGAAGAGCAGCCAATGCTCTTCACTGCTGAGCCCCCAGTCACTTTTTACTGAGATATGTTAAACAGCTAAGATCTGTTCCTGGTTAATTTTAATTGGCGCAGGAAGGCCAGCCTTCCAAAGCTTACTATGATTTCAATCTTAGCTTTGCCCATTTTGCCTGTGGTTTAATTAATTCTGTAAACATTGTTTTTCTTTTTTTCCAAGCTTGTCTTGGTGATTCACTTGGTCAATATAAAAGATGTTTTAAAAAATAAACATCATTCTTCCCCTCTATGTAGCAAGAGCAGGAATGATCTTATTTAGCAAAAGTCCTGAGCATGAAGCCATTTTATTAACTATAGTGCTGTGGTTTGCAGCACCTGGAAAGCCATACATGGGTATAGAGCGATGGAGACACCTACTGAAATCAATAATCTACAAAGAACACCCTGGAGACATGGGAAGAACCGGTCAAAGATGGACAAGCCGTGTGAGAGACCAGGAAACAGTTGTAATCGCCCAGGAAAGCACTGAGGACCCCAGGAAAGACAGACTCAGCGTAGACCTAAGGGAAAGGGTAGCTGGAGTCAGTGAGAAAGAAGAATGGATCCTGACTCAGCCGGATTCTAAAACATTTAGTTCCTGCTTGTTCCTTATCTCAGATTTGTCTGACTCAAGTTCCAAGAATAATCTGAACCAATACTCCCTGCTTTAAGCAATCACCACATGATCCTGTAAATATTTATTTCAGTGACCAAAGAATGTCCAGGTTTCTCTGGTCAAATCTCCCACTCTCATTCCCATCTCCCTGACATCAGAAAAAAGTCTCCTCTCACCACATGTTATCTGAGTAGTTTCTCATCTTTTAACCCTAAAGGACTCTGTCTTTTTGTCAAAGCCACAGAATTCTCTGTGGTCCTTGTGAGTGGTGACCAATGTCCTCCCACATGTCATGTTCCACGGGGCCGTCGGGTGATGCACACGGCATTCTTGTTCCTTGCTGTGACCTCCAGACCACTGTGTCCTCCTCACTCTTCCTCAGCAGCTGCTTCAGGCCCCTCTCACCGACTGTCTCTCTGTCTGAGTCAGCTTCCCGTTAGTGTAACACATATTGGAGACAATCTGATCCAGGGCTGTTCTGGATCACACTTGGGAAGTTGCAGTCCATAATCTGTGGGCCCTGTTGCTTTTGGGCCTGTGGATAAACAGCCTGGCAATTGACAGAGCACCGTCCACATAATAACCAGGAAGTAAAAGAGGAGGAGGAAA
Organism: Peromyscus attwateri; assembly: GCA_902168425.1. NCBI lineage: Eukaryota > Metazoa > Chordata > Mammalia > Rodentia > Cricetidae > Peromyscus > Peromyscus attwateri. The sequence continues at coordinate 70,767 of CABHPP010001694.1, read as the reverse complement.
GGGCTGGCATCTCCCGACTCCCTTTGAGGACATGCCTCCAGGGATTTGGAGATACCAGGCTCCACCTCTAAAGGTCCTGCAGCCTCCCAATAGCGCCATGCCAGAATGTAAACCTCTACCATGGGGTCCTTTAGTGGGTGCATTTGTGGCCTAAACCATAGCGACTTCCCTCCAGACATCCGTACTGTGGTCTTGTCATTTTCTCTAGATGACTTTCATGTTTCCTTGAAGACTTCAGCACAGTTTTAGTGGCATGCTCCCTTAATTATCTTGCCATGATTCCTGGTAAGGTTAATATACTACATGCACAGCCCATTCACTCCTACGACCTCTCCATCCATGAGCCTCTTTATCCCCAGTGAGCTTGTCTTCCACCACTGAACTCTACCCACTGCTCTCCACATTCTCCTCTCTTGTCACTTAAAATATCTGCACCTGCCAATCATCTTCATTTCAGACTTCCTACTCCTACATTTTCAGCTCTTGTCCCCTCATGCCCCAGATCTAAAAATTCCACTTTGCCAAGCACTTCGTTCTTTTGACCTTACTGCTTTTCACCGTATCTCTCCCAAGACCCTCATTCCTCTCTTGCCTACCCCAATTCCATTATCCTTCATCATAATTACTCCTTCAAATACATTCTTACTTTTCTTGACTGTCTAATACTTCCAATGCATTATCCCCATCTGTCTTAGTTACTGTTCTACCACCATTACAAAACACCAGAGCAATTTATAAAAGGAAGAGTTTAATTGGGGGCTCTGGGTTCTAGAGGGTTAACGTCCATCACCATCATAAAGGAGAGCATGGCAGCAGGCAGGGATGGTGCTGGAGCAGTAGCTAAGAGCTCACATCTGATCTACAATAATGAAGCAAAGAGCTAACTGGGAATGGTATGAGCTTAGGAAACCCCAAAGCCTGTCTCCAAGGACAAACCTCTTCCAATAAGACCAAGGATTCTTCCCAAACCATCCCACCAACTGGGGACCAAGCATTCAGATATGTCAGCCAATGGGGGTTATCATTCAAACCACTTCCCAAATCCATCCTCAAATCTAGAACTAGCCCCACCTAGTCATCTTCTTGTCTCCTGTCCTTTAGAATCTGAATATGTCTCAATAAAACCATGGTTATGCTATCCCTAGATCTTAAGCTATTCCCCAGTGCTGCCAATCAATTTTTATGCATGTTCTTAGTCAATGCCTTTGATTCACCTAGTCTCTTGTTCTCAAAACCCCGTTGCCCTCCTCCTGCTTCACTAACCACAACTCATATTTCTTAAGGAAAAACACAAGCAGCACAATCAAACACACCTCACTGCAGCTCTCCCCATGTATTCCTTCCGCTTCTCCGTCTGTGGTCATAGAGAAGCCGCTCGCCTTTCTGCTCGACACACCTGCTCTGTACCTTGGGTTCTTCTCCCATAATTACTCACAAGATGCTTTCTTACACCTTATGTTCAAATGTTCTCTCGCCATTGAATTGCTCCCGTTAGTAAACAAAGGTCATTTCAAAAACTCCTCCTGTTCATATTACTTTCTCCAAGTTTTGCCACATTTTCCTGCTTCTCTTTACAGAAAGATGCTAGTCTTTGCTTTAACTTTTTGTCTTTGTAGGTAGCACCACCCTTTGCCAATTGCGTTTATTTTCCACTGTGGACGGCTCTGTTCCTAGGTCACATGGTCACTTCTAAACCAGACCACTGTGTCCTAATAAACATGGCAGCCACTAGCCTAGCTTTGGTCATGATAAAATTCTCTGCCAGAGGAAGCATTGCTGCGATTGGTGGGCCCATCAGAAACACGGGGGTAAAGGAGAGGCCACAGAGGGATAATGCTGTCACCAAAGAAAAGGGGATGGAGAATACAGGAAAACGACACATGCCCACTGAGGTTCCTGAAGAGAAAGAGGAACCTGGAAACCTGGGTAGCAAACAAGTCCAAGGAGATATGACTAAGCTGTGTTTAGATCACAATCATTCCACACTCAAGAGAGTTGTGCCAATGCACTGACAATGTCTTACCCACTCATTCATAAAGTTTATGAAACATTAAGCAAAATTATAAGTGAAGCTTAGGAGTCTAATTGTTATGTTCTAAGTTGGCAACACACGACAGAAAGATCTGAGTAATACCTTCAGTTACCAGTTTCATAAAAAACAAAACCAAACACTTTTAGTTCTTGCTTTGGCAACACATTAAAAATTAGAACATACAGAGAAGATTAGGATGGCCCCTGCACAAGGATGACATGCAAATTTGTGAAGTGTTCCATATTTAAAAAACAAAAAACCCCTTCAGGTTCCATTGTGGGTAAAGGTGCTTGCTACCAAGGCAAACAACCTGATTTCTATCCTGGGACCCACAGGATAGAAAGAGAGAATTGTCTCCACAAGCTGTCCTCTGACTTCTATCTGTGCACAGTGATGCACAGGTTTACACACACACACACACACACACACACACACACACACACACATAGAATTTTAAACTTTTAAATTAATATTCACATTTTCCTATAGACCCACACAAATACATTCTAAAATATTCAAAAATTCATTGCCTTAAAAAAAATAAAATGGGTATTCAAAGTTTATCTGTAAAGAAGGTTTTGCTATATCATTTTTTTAGTAGAAGGTTAATTGTTGATAATCAAATATTTTCTTTTTTCAACTATGTTGTGCAACAAAGCAAAATGAATGAAACAGGAAGGGCCACGAGCTCTGCTGGAGGTCTGGAGAGGCCGACATCCTCAGAGCTGCCGCCTGCGTTTCTAAAGCGCGATGAGCTGTTTTTAATCCGGGCGTTTTAAGACTCTGGCTTGTTTAAAGGCTGCTAGCTGACTTCATAAGCAAAGGGATTGAAGCTGGAATCGCAAGCAGCATGGATACAGCAGACAAATCCAGACCAGATGGCTCTCACTGCAAGTGGAGTGGGCTGGCGAGGAGGTGGCGTTATCTAGGGATCGCCCCTCCCCGAAGTCTTCAAAATTATCCTCCTGATTTAAAGTCTTGAGGCCTGAAACTCCACCTTGAGCCACAGGAGTGGACAGAAGACATGATTTCTTTGGACTACCCAGTACCTATTCCCCATACTGGTGACAGCATTGATTGTCTTTAAGGGGTATCTCTACAATTGTCCTTGAAGCAACTTTAGGATAGATTGATTCTAACCCTAAATTTGAAGGTAGTTATGAGACTCAGTCTTGGCCAATGAGAATACTGCACTCCTGGGTCTCAGCAGTTGGTTAGTGGATAGAGAGACACAAAAACCAAAGGGACATGAACATAGGATTAAGGAAGGAGAACTCCAAAAGAGACAGCACTCCGTCCCCTGACATGAGCCCGATTGTTGGAGGCAGTTTATCTCTCACTTAGGCTAGCCACCCAGGACTGGGGTTGTGAAAAACCTTTTTGTCGCCTCCAGAGGCAGCCAACACCTCTCTCTCCCTCAATGCTCTACAAGGATTCAGTGAACTCTACAAGTTTCATGTTTCTATAGAAACTCCTGAAGACATGTTTCAGGAGACTCACGCTGCCCTAAGCATATGTGCGGCACCGTCATACTGGCACTCACGCAGGCGGAGGAAAGAGCTATCTATTTGCAAAGACTCACAGGAGCTTTCTTTTTATGTGGCCTCCTGGGAAGAGGCTGAATGGATGTTTGAGTTTTCCTGTTGCATCAAGGCTGTAAGTATTGAACTCGCTGCATAAACAGAAAAGAAGTCCTATGCCCTGTAAAGATGTTACAGGTGCTGTTGTCAACAAAGATCTTTGAAAGGAATCCACTTGCTTCCATTCTTGGACATCTTCTGTGGCAACCGACAAAATGCCGAAATGGGAAGGAAAGGATATGTCTTTTCTCTGAATACAGTCCCCCGTTTCCAAATTTGGCAAGGTTCCATAAGCAATGGCCTACAGAGGGAGCAGTGCTTAGTAATAGGATCCATCTAGCAAGTGTTTAGGAGAAGACTGACCTCTGTCTAGGTGTGTGCTTTGTTCCTTCTGATCATACATTCTACAAAATCTTTAACGTGCATGACCATGAGTGACAGGTAGGGGTCACCTCAGGAACAGCAGTCACATGAAAAATCTTGGGCAGGCTACTCCAGGAAAGAGAACAGTAAATGCAGGGGGCTTGATCCAGCAAGAGTGAAATTCAGCCGGGCGGTGGTGGCGCACGCCTTTGATCCCAGCACTTGGGAGGCAGAGGCAGGCGGATCTCTGTGAGTTCAAGGCCAGCCTGGGCATAAAGCTGCACAGAGAAATCTTGTCTTGAAAAAACAAAAAAACAAAAAAACAAACACCCCCCCCCCCCAAAAAAATAGTGAAATTCATATGTCTGAGACCTGGAAGGTCTGTGCGTGAGGATTAGCTTCAAATGCTGCAGTAACAGATTAACCAATTATCAGAGACTTTGTGGTATACTAAGATACACAGTGACAGTTTGTGGTTTGGAAGGCAGAAGTCCAAAATGGATTCATTGGACCAAACTCAAGATGACAAGGCCACCCTCCCTCCACAGAAGCCCCAGAGAGGACATGTCTCCTCATTTTCACTGGCTTCCAGAGGGTTCCAGGACTTCTTAGCTTCAGTCTAGTCTCCTTTGTCCAAACCACCAGGGTGGTGTGTTCAGATTTCCGTGACCCACCCTCTTCTTTTCTTCTAAGAATCTCTGTGACTATGTTGTCACCCTCCCATACACCCCCCCCCCCACACACACCCCACCACCACCACCACCACACTCACACAATGCAGGGTGTTTTTCCTACCTAGGCTTCTTAATCAGATCTGCAAACAGTCTCTTTTGCCACACACACACAGGTTCTAGGTTTTTCAGAACATGAGTAATTTGGGCAAGCAGAATGTGAAGGAAAAAAGCAATGGAGAGTCTGAATTTTAGTCAGTTAGGTGGAAGGGAATGTCCTCAGGGCGAGACTCGATCTGATAGAAATGTTTAACAAGGTCGCTCCAAAGGTTGTTTGGACAATGGAGGTAGTGGTGATAAATTGGGAACAAGAAGACCAATTAGGAAGTTATTGCTGTGATTTAGCGGGGAGAGGACAATCTGGGCTGCAGGAAAGCTGTTGAGCGTCTCTGTGTTTTAGAAGTGTTCCTATAGAAGAAGTCTAACGTTTCCGGGCAGTACAGAGCTGGCAGGATGTATGTAAGTGATTCACTGTAGTGCTCAACTTTACAGTGCTCAAGATGTGGTAGCTACGGCTTCACTCTACTACTGAAGTTACCTTTTCTAAAATTATTAGAGTATTAAGAAGTAAAAGGAACCCTAGAAATGGAAAAATTGGAGCCCAGCCAGGAAGGAGAAGCAGTTTGCCCAAGGATAAGCTGTAGACATTGAATAGCTACCATGCACACTACATTCAAGAGAACAGAGACAGAGGCATGTATGCCCTTACATCTCCAGAAAAGGCAGCCCAGAGCTCAGTGGAAGTGCACACTGGGGCCCACACTGTGAGACAGGCAGACAAAGGAGAGAGGGGTGGGCTGGGGGAGGGGGTAGATGAGACAGGCTTGCAGATGGCACCCAAACACCTCCTCACTCTTACAGTGCTTATTGGCTATTTGATTTGCAGCAAGACTTCTAATCTCTCTCTACCTCATTTGTTTCTGCTGAGAATGATGGTAACATGACGTCACACAAGCCTGTTGTGCAGTTAGATGAGAGATTCATTTTGTAAGCTGCCAAGACCGTGATGATAAGCAGGATCGTGCCTCTCCTCCAGACTCACCTGTAAGCTGCCAAGACCGTGACCATAAGCAGGATCGAGCTTCTCCTCCAGACTCACCTGTTTTCCATTCCCCTCCAACCCAAAGGCACGAGAACACGGTGTTTTCTTGATTAGCAAACCTCATCTTTCCCAGGGTTCTGACCGAGTGACAACTCCCTAATGTCCCTGCCAGGATAATGCATCCCACCTTGTTCGTCAATTTCTGCTTCTGAGTCTGTCAATACTCCCCTTCACAAATTGACATTTCAACACAGAATGTACTTTCTCCGATCGTGTAATTCAGAGTTTTCATTTCTCAAAGCCCTTTTCTGATTGCAAATTCATTTGTTATAAACTGAAACTCAAAGCAATAAAAATAACTGCACTCCTTAAAAAGATAGGATAGATTTGAAATTATATGCAACTGAGAAATACAGGCAACTGAGAAATGTTTATGGCAAAGTCAGTCTATGAATGTAGCTAGCTAGTGCGCGTGTACACACGCACACGTCCATATATACTCCTTGCATAACAGGGTGTGGAAAGGTATTAAAAGTATCAGAAATGACAAAATTGTGAGGTCAGGTAGGAGAACATAAACCAGTGCTACTATCACGCAAAGGCTAAGCTAAAATGATGGCAGTATCTTCCAGCATTTACATAGCCAGGGACAGTGAGGCCAGCTCCGGGTGGCTTATCCGATTTTTAAACTGTAACACCCTGCTCTGAATACGACCTGATACCCTCTTTCCCATGGGCTTTGCGTTCAGCATGAGTTCCCAGCTTCGAGCATATCAAATGCTGCCCAGGATTAGGCCCACCTCCACCCAGGGGAAAGCCCACTAGTCTGTCTGGAAAGAAGTCAGCCATTCAGTATGTCTAATCAGACAGAAGTTATTCTCTGGGGAAAAAAGTTAGTGCCGCAGTGAATAGGAACAGACCGGCTTTATCAGCAATCCCAGGGCACTAGGCATTGTCTGGTAAACAAAAAGAAATTAGAGACACTGTGGTGGCATAATGGAATATAGGACGCAAAAGTCAAGACAAACGAACGTTTTGTGTGTGTTCGTGTTTGCTGGTGTTCCAAGAAAGATTTTTGGGAAACAGTGAATCATCTGTGAGTAAGTGGTTGGTTAGACCTCAGAGAGGAGGGAAAGAACACATTCGTTCAGCAAAACACGCGAGAGCTGGCCCTCACAGGTGAAAGTTTACACTCACGGGAATACAAAGACAATTCCCTCTCCCAGCAAACCTTTCTTCCACGCTGGCTTTGCTTTTGGTCGGGGCTCCTGGAACATTATAGAACTGTGGATAGCTGAAAGAACAGAGAAAGATCTAAAAGTGAGACTAAATATAACAGGAAGTTCACAAATTGGTAGCAGGCCAATTGGAACGGCTTAAACGGTGTGATAAAGATCAACAATACTAGCATGTACAAAAGCCTGCAGGGCACATGATCTGGACCTTCCAATAACTAAAATATAAGGAAAGAAAAGTAAAGAGGGAAGAGGAATGTACAGGATAAAAAGAGACACAAATGTATCAAACATGCAATACAATGCGCGCACCTTATTTGGATGTTAACTTGAATAAGTATTTTAAAAAATTCACCTATGGGTGTAGCTTCCCTGTCCCAGACAAAGAACTTCAGGTAGCTAATGACTGCTGGGAGAGGAAAAGTTAGCCTTTCCCAGGCATGAGCTCCCTAGCTTGTTATCTAATGACTAGCTGTGAAATCATTACATATATGTATATGTCTATACACGTATATAGATAGATAAGCATATGAATATGTAACAATAATAAAGAAAAAGAGGCTATGAATTTGAGAGGGAGGGAGGCTTAGGAGGAGTTAGAGGGAGGAAAGGGAATAGGAAAAAATGATATAATTGCATTTTAATTAAAGTTTTAAAACTACCAAAAAGGGAGAGAAAAAAAATCCACAAGACAACTGAAAATAGATTGAAGACTGAAAAAAAAGTGTCTTAACTGTAAAACTTCTATAAAAAAGCACAGAGGATGCTAAGGCAAGAGGATCAAGATTCCAAAGCCAGTGTGGACTGTAAGCAAGAGCCTCCAACTTCAGATTAATTATTGCTGTTATTTTCTTAAATACAGTGAGAATTTATGTGTGTTTGCAGCCCTGGCAGTCTAACCTAGGACGTTGCTTGTGATCTCAAGTGCTCTACCCCTGAGCTCTGCCCCCAGCCCCTCAGTGTGAGTTTAGATCTTAGGGTCCAAACTCAAAGTGTTCAAGAGATGGAGGGCTGTTTTTTCTGCACCTGAACATAATTTCCTTTTCATCCCCACCATCTCCTGAGTGGTAGGGAAAACTCCTAGTTCTAGGCTCCTCTCATGATTTTGCTTGCAATTGCATTTCAGTTAGAGAGAGATTTTTTGTGGATTCAAAGGTGAATAAGATCTCCCGAAAGGAAGCTGTGTTTGCAGAGCCTGGTTGGCTGATTAGAAGTTCGGCACTGTAGAGAGATCAGAACGTGGCAGGTCCAGAGTCTAATTTCCTTATCCTGGTCTTGTTTTAGCCCCCTAGAGTAGTCATTCCTTGCTCACTTCTGTGTCAAAACTGACATCCTGTAACTAATAGATAAACACCCTTTGACATCTGTTATTTAGCAAACTACTAGCTTCTAACAACTCCAAAGCTAAGAATGTCACAGCACAGCATCTTCAGCCTATGGAAAACCTTCCCCCATCTCGCGCAACCACCTTTCTGATGTGCCCACTATGCATTTTAAACTTGTTTAATGTGGGACTTTCCTTGTTCTGTAAAACTGTAGACATGAAACTGCTTCCATGTTGGAACATACAATTTGAGGTAACCTCCAGGCCATTGTCACTCAGAATGACTCCAGAATAAACTCTCTATATTTCCCCCACTCTTTGGGAATCCTTCTGGAAGACAAAATGCTGGTTTCTGCCTCTGTTGAACCTCAAAATCTGGATGAGACTTAATTGCTCTCCAGACTATCCTAATCCCAAAGAGCTGCTACAGAGCATCCTTTCTTCAACCGGCTACTCATCAATCATTTTCCCAATCCTGCCTCCTCTTCCAACCAAGAAAATTCTACCTCCAATTCAGCTATGGTGAACATTTTTTTGCTCCTTTGAGACTCAAATGAGGCCAGGCAGTGGTGGTGGAGAGGGTCTTGGAATGGGGAAAGGTGACTTTTTCTCTGCTTCCTCCTGTCTTATTACTGGACCAATGGTTATGGCAAGTGTAGCAGGTTAAATAGAGATAGGAAATGCTAGGGGAACCTATTTGCACATTTTTCAATTATGTTTTTTTCCATCACAACAGCACTCCAATGGAAAAAAAGTGTATAGCAGAAAGTGAGTTGGCATTTTTCAAGTTTTCCTAATTGGAAAAGATAGCTGAGTAAGTTCCAGAGCATCCAGAATGAGGGGCGGGGAATGTCACACCTTGACTCAGCCCCTGGCCAGCACAGACGAACACGCCAACGTTGTCAGCATACTATGGCAGAAACATAGACGCACATGTGTCTTTCCACAATGTTGGGATTTATAGAATAACAAACTCACAAGCTAAGTCAGTTTCATTGGCTGCAGTTCAGAATGTAGTTGAATGTCTTTGATATGTAGCCCTTGGCAAACACAAGTTCTTTGAAAATAGTCTTAATCACTAATATTAGCAGCCTGATCACACATTACACTTCACAGAGCTTGACATACACATGTATCTGTTTGTATACCTATAGACTACAGAAGAGTTTGAAGAGCTCTTCCTGGAGGCAGAGATAGACACTGATGGGAAGACAGTCACTTCAAGTGCTTATATGACGTAATGGGGAACCCAGTGGAGATCTGCCAGAGGCCTACAGAGCTAAGCAGCAAGGTAACAGGGCCACGGCATCAGGCTGAGTCACGGAGTACAGAACCATAGATACAAAGTGTAGAGTTAGTCTGGAAGGAAGGACGAGGGACAGCAGCAGAGACCACGCTGAGTGAAAGTTCCTGGGACAGTTGGGAGTTCTTTACCTTGCCTGTCTGTCCCTTGATGATAGACTAGGTGGTCAGATGACAGGTCAGTGGGGACCATCACCATCATGTTAGGTGTCTTCATTATGGGGTCCAGGTGAGGGTGTTGTGCCTGTCATCAGTGTGGCGTGTGCAACAGGTTCTGGGCCTTGTTTCTTTGATACAGTTTTAATACACTCACTTGTTCATGTGTTCCCAGTCTACTTTGATAAGTTTATAAATGGCAACTTTTTACTTTTAGGAGTGAGCTTCCAGCCTGGGCCTCCTGGGTGGTGCTGGGCAGTGTCTGCTTACACAAACATGATGCACAGTCACTCCTGCTTCTGTGTTCACTAAAAAAATGGAGCCACATGTTGCTTAGAAAATGGGGTCAGCAGGTCAAGGCGCAGTCGGGAAGCCTCTGTTTCCTAAAATATGGAGTAAATTAGAGCAGGGCACAGTCCAATCTTCCCACAGTACACAAAGGTTTTCCAAAAAGCTGTACAATCTGTTCCAACGGAATGAGCGAAACTGGCAAGCATAGAGCCAAGGTGGCCAGTTAGCAGCTGCCGATTATTGCACTTCAAGTTAGTTAGAATGCTCAAGCTGTGAGAAGAGCACCTTTTAAGTGACAAAACAGAAACTAGCAAACATTTGTGCTCTAAGGTTCAGGTTGTTCCATTCACTGCATATTTAGAAATCACACTTGAACATTCATTCATTTTTCCATCCACGCCTTCAGAATGTAGGGAGTCACCACACCGCCAGTCACGGGTCTGGGAACTTCCAGCCTTTGCAGCAATTTTGTTCCTAATTCAATTTGATCAGTCTGTGGATATGCATTTGTAAAGCCACTAAATCACTAAGCACCGTGGCCGGAAACATTAGTGGAATGTGTAGCTGGGAGATGCGTGACCGAGGAAAGGAAATGTTATTCGTGCTTTTTGATTGAGCAGGCGGAGAACAGAGTGAAAAGGCCTTTTATCAGTGTGTAACTGTGCGAACAGAGCACAGTAATGAGGCGGCATTGTGCCTGACTGTCAGGTTAAATGCCACTGAGTTATTGCTGGTCTAATGAATTTTAAAAGTATCATTTGAACGCAAATCTGGTGAGTAGCAAAGACAAGGAAATTTGGCTGCACACACTCCACCCCCTGTACTTTCTAACCTGCACACATTCAGGCTGGCTTGCACTTTGAGTCCATGAAAAACTAAAAACAAACATCTCTTTGAACCTGAAGAAAAAGCACTGATTGTAGTCTAACGGGACAGGACCCTGAAAGTCTTGAGCTCACCTGCACTAATCCACAGAAAGCAAATAAACTACTTTCCTTTATTTGGGTTAGGAAAAAAATTAATTCTTCCCACCCCTACACATCATGTGTTCTTTCCACAAAAATATAAGATGTTGAAACTACTAGCTAAATAATTTCAGAGCTTGTAACCAGTTGAATCAGGTCATCGGCTAAATGGAAAGCCCCTGGACAGGAGGTGCTGGGTCATTCTTTGCTCCCCACTGCCAGTCATAGTTTTATTACTTACAGACCAGCTAATGGGTCAAAGCTATTTTCAAATGAAATATAAACAAAGGGAGTGTTCAAATGAGCTCCCCTGAAAATAGGGAACTTTGGGAATAAAAGAGAAACGGAAAGACATCCCTCTCCATCATGGCACTCTGGCCCCAGCATGAGGGATACATCCATTGTTGTGGCAAAGGCTGTCTATGTAAACCTGCTCAAGATAGTATGAGGGAAAACTGAAAAGGAGCTGTGTCTTCAGAGATTGTTGGACTGATTAGAGTTCAGTACTTTGGAGAGATCGGAATGTTGCTGGTCCAGAGGCCAATTTCCTTGCCTTGGTTAGTTCTGTCCTTCCTAGAACAGCCTTTCCTTGTCTACCTTTGTGTTAGAACTAACATACTGTGACTAACAGAAACACTTTGGAACCTAATAGCTTATCAGACCAATAATGCCACCAGACAGTATCTTGGACCTCTAGAAAAGCTACCCCATCTCACTGTAACCACTTCTCTGAAGCACTCATCAATGTATTTTAAACTTGTCTTGATTTATGACTTTCTTTGTCCTGTAAGACTATAAAATTTCATGAGACTTCTTCCACATTAGAACATGGAATTTAATATAAACTAACTCTGTGCTCCCCAGGCCATGGTTTACAGAACTAAGAAAAGGAAAAGGTCTAGAGGCAAAAGGTAGATGGGATAATTTATAGTTAAGGAAAGCTGGCAAGAAGCAAGCCAAGCTAAGGTTGAACATTTATAATTAAGAATAGGCCTCTATGTGTGATTTATTTGGGAGCTGGGTGGTGGGCCCTCCAAAAGAGCAAAAACAAACAACAACATTTTGACATTCCAATGTGGGACAGTATAAAGCTGAACAACAATGGTCACTCAAAATCACTCCAGAATAATCTATTATGATTCTCTCTAAGATGAGAGCTGTGATTTTTGTGTAAACAAAAGTATGTAAATGAAGAAGGGTCTTCTTTAACTAGAAGTCATGAAATACTCTGTAGAAGTAACTGGGAGCCATGACTCTACTAAACACAGGCCTCCTAATGGAGAGGGTTCAATCCAATGGTTAACTGCAACACATTAATTTATTTCTAATTTTTCCAACTAGTCCCATGCCTGGTCCATGGTTCACTTCTGTTTTCAGAATCTGGCTGTTCTTTCCCAAGAGCAAAGCTAATTTCCTCCATTTCTTCTTCACTTTTTACTAGATAAAGGAGTTTTGAATGAAATGGTCTTCCTAGATTTAAACTAAAATTTGTAAATCCTCTCACTGTTTCACTGGAGACAGGTTAGATGGTATGCCTTCCTTTCCAGTCAAAGGCAATGGGCCAAGGAATGGCTGGCGTCCTAGTTTTCTGCTATAATCACCATGGATGTCTTTGCAGAACCTTGTAAACAGAGAGGACTCTTGTACCAGAGTGCGCTCATCAACCTGAAGGTAGGTATGACTCTCCACATGGTTTGTCTTCAGTACCTGCAATCCTCAGACCATCTCCATGTAGCCAGCTGGTGCTTTTGTAACATTGCTTTGAGCTTGGCGAGATACAGAAAGTCAAGTTCTCTGGCTGAAAAATTGAAATTCTGGCCACCCTCTCTCATCATCCATCTGGTAGCAGCTCCCTTCCCTTCCCCACACTCTGTATACCACAGTGCACCACCTGGTCTCCTTTTCATTAGTCAGCTTGAACAACATGAGTTGAGATGTTCAGTTAGCCAGTGCAACCATTGCTGAGCATGTTATGTTGGCCCTCTCCAATCCTCCCCAGATCTGCTATTGCATTAGGTTCAACCTAAGCTTAAATGATTAAGAAATGTTGGTACATGCCTTGAATCCCAGAATTTGTGAGGAAGAAGCAGGAAAAAAATCTCTTAATTTGAGGTCAGAGTACCAGGACAGCCAGAGCTAAATAGAGAAACCCTGTCTCAAAAATGATGTGGGGGGTGAGGGACAGAGAGAGTCAGAGACAGAGACAGAGAGGCTCTATCTCATGGTGGAAGTAGAGAATAGATTCCCCCAAAGTTGTCTTCTAAGCTCTGTAAGCAGATTGTAGCTTACACATACTACACACATACACACACACACACACACACACACACACACAAACACACACACACACACACACACACATGGGTTGATGGGTTGGGGAGGCGGGAGACATGAAATGGCTTTTACCTTGTGGAAAATTGGTTTTCACCAAATCTGTCTCATATGAAAGACCTGTCCATCAAGTTGTCATGGGATGGCTGTGAGTCTCTGACTCAAGCACATGGCAGGTAGAGAACTGATGGACACCCTCTAGCTGAACTGACAGGCATGCTGGATCCTCACTGCTTGGAAGGAAGAGAGAGCTGGCATTCTCAGCTCTCCCAACTCTGTTTGCCACTACGGTCCACCTTCAATGCAGTCCACTTTGCCTGAGGAAGAAAAGGGTCAGAAGGGAGTTGAATGTGTTCTTCCCACTTCTGGAGAAAGAAGTGGAATTCCCTTTCCCTCTGTGAACACATGAAAAATGGAGACTGTGTCCATCCCTAGCACACTTGTCCATGCTGGAAGATTTCAATAGAGGGTGTAGACCCATTTAGCTAGGTAGTCAAGACCGTTCTACCAACATAGGTTTGCCTGGGCCCTATGAATAAGGACTGACCCTCTTTAACCTTGTCCCTGGCAAATGCTGAGTTTGTGCAACTCATGACTAATACCTCTCTTCATCAATGGACAGTCTTTGCTTTAGGTGTACACATAGTGCCTGTCTTCCTAATCAGGTTCTAGAACACAGTCAAGGGTACTTGGAGTGGACCCCATATACCTGACCTATAACTTGTGGCTGCACACTTGCCTATCTGAAATTACATAATTTTAGTTTAGTTTGTTTGTTTATTTGTTTTACTTATGACTTTTTAGCACATTAGGAGAAAAATTTGCATTCATGGACTTCTAAAGAAAGTCACTGAATAATGCTACAAAATTTAATAGAGTTAGCCTTGGCTAGAGGGAACGGAATTCTTAATTTAACCTACAAAGTTCCATGCTTCATGTTCTTATCCTAATTTATTCACATATTCTTGGTATTTTTAGAAGCCAACTATCTTAAGAACAAGCACTCATTTCTCTTTCCAGAAGAAAGAAAAAAAAGAAAACTTTTGGAAAAGTAAATCATGTTAGTAACCTGGAGGGGGTCTCTCTCTCTTACTTACCTGTCTTTAAAGACAGCCATGTGAACATTGTAGACACACAAAAGATCTGTGTACATTTATTCTTAGTAAGACAGTGTTCCTAGTTAAACAGAACACAGTCTGATTACTTTAGGAGAAATATTTAACAACGGACACATTGGTTGGATCAGGAGAGCACTGAGCTCAGTTATGGCAGGATTTTAAAGGAGTAAAGGATGGAGGGTAAGGTAATTCCAGATTCAGATGGGGGTTGAACTCCTGATCAGGCAGGAGTGAGGTAACAGAAGTCTTGTCAAACAGGGATTGGAACTGGGGTTGCTGCAAGGAAATTGGCAACCTATATACAAGTGATGTAAGCTATCTTTTATGTCTTGGAGCATCTAGTACTTTTTTGTCTCAATTCTGATTGGTCTCCCGCAGGGTACAGCTCGTGGTTTTTCCTGGTTATTGCAATGGTGAGGCCTAGTCCCAATATTGTTAGTCTGCAGCCTGTCATGGATGCATTAATGTTAAGTTAGGCCTCTTCAGCCAGAAGCTGGGCTATCCTGTAGTGATGGTTCCACACCTCTTGTCAACAGAGCCATTCTTCACTGCACCTTTCCATTTTCTTCACTTCAGCTATGGTTTGCTTATATAGGAATGAATCAGGGTTGCATTGCTGTTTCCCAGCTCCTGGGGAGGCCAGAGGAATAATTTGAGGAAGAGGAAAATAATATAAACACTAACTAGGTCAATGGAGGCCAGGTAAGTTTGAGTATAGTGACGTCAGTCTTCCTCTGCTTGTTCAACAATAACTCTCAGCTTTTCTTTCCCATTCGCATTTCCAACTCTTCATTCTCTTTTTGTTTTGTTTTTTTTTTAATGAATTTTGAGACATGTGGTGGTTTGAAAGAAAATGGTCCTCAAAAGGAGTGGTGCCGTTAGGAGGTGTGGCCTTGTTGGAGGAAGTGTGTCACTGAAGGGGTGGACTTTGAGGTCTCCTATGTTCAAGCTATGTCCAGTGTCACAGTTCACTTCCTGTTGCTTGCAGATCAAGATGTAGAACTCTCAGCTCCTTCTCCAGCACCATGCCTGCATGTATATCACCATGTTTCCTGCCATGATGGTAATGGACTAAACCTCTGAAACTTTAAGCCACCCAAATTAAAAGTTTTTCCTTTATAAAAGTTGCTGTGGTCGCGGAGTCTCTTCATAGCAATTGAAACCCTAACTAAGAAAGGACAGGATCTGACTTTGTAGCCCAGCCTGGCTTGGAATTCACGATGCAGCCCAGTCTAACCTTGAAGTCATGGCAATCCTTCTCCCTCAGTCTCTGATGTACTGAGATTATAGATATACGCCACCATACCTCACTCTCCTAGCTCTGCATTTTAAGAGCCACGCATGCTCTTTCCTTTGTTCTGTAGACTTCCTGTAGTAAGAATAGGGACCTGAGGACCACTTCCTCCTTGGGTCCCACTCTATGATCCTCAGCTCTCTACATTTGTGAAGCTGACAATTCCTCATGTGCAAGATCATGACTTAATTTCTTGACTGTTATTAAATGCAATTGTGGAGGCTAGCAAATCCAGACTCTATATTGAGGGCCAGAGTATGGAAGTTAGGGAGGTGGGATGGTATGTGTGGGGTTGATGGTGTAATTCCTATCCTGGGACTAGTAGCCTAGAGAGCTCCCCAGTGATTAGAGTGGCTGAACTTTTTATTCTATTTAGGCTCCCAACTGAGATTAGAAAAGGTTTATCCCCATTACAGAGAATTTTACTTATTCTAAATGCACTGATTTTCAAGTTATTCTTGTCCAAAAATGCTTTCTAAGTTGGCATACGATTAGTGATCACAGGGATTGTTTGCTTATTTTTGAAAGCAGATTGACAGAGATAAATATAACATACTTTTGTATTTTGTACCATTGCCAAATCTCTGTAGTTATTTATCTTTCCCTGCAAAAATGAAAACAAATGATACCACATGCCTGTGATCCCAGCACTTGAGAGGTAGAAGTAGGTAGATCAAGAATTCAAGGCAAGCCTCAGTTAAATAGAGTTTAAGAGACACAAGGCTGCATGAGACCCTGCCTCAAAATTAAAAATAAATTATAATTACCTCTTAATAATAATTCTATTTCTCTGAACAGTAAGGAAAGAGAGCAGAGATATCTGGAATTGGTACAAAGTATTTATTAAAATTCCACTCCCCACTGCCCCTGACCAAATAACACCTTGATTCTGAAGCCAGCAATTTTAAATTATTACAAACCTAGAGCAAGGGTACCCACTTTGAAATATAACAGAGCTTAGTGTGCTACCATAAATCTCACATTCTAAGTATGAAATGCAACATCACACATCCTTTTCCTCCCTTCAAAATTGTAAGTTAAAGAATGTCTTTCAGCCTGGAGCTCTCACGTGGCCTGGGGGTTGCTGTCTTCAACATACAGTCTGGATGCTCTACCAAGAGTATAATCCATCATGTGTCAATTAATTTCATTCTCATACAAAAATAGACTTAATATGGGAAAAATTAGGACCCATCTAGGGTAGAAGGACCACAGACCCAAAGGAAAGATTATTGTATAAAACATAACATGACATTTTATGTATTTGCTAGTGAAATGCCATAAATTTGGCTCCAATATTTGTAGTGGTGAGTGGGAGTGAGAATCTCAACCAGTCACAAGACTGGGCATTTTCCAGAAGACAAGTAGAAGGGAAAAATGTTCAAGGAAAATGTAGCTCTCCTTGACTGTGAGTCTCATATGGACACGAAATAGCATGGAGCATTACAATTCATGATGTCTTGACTAAATAGATATTTTTGTTTGTTCATTTGGTTGTTTGAGACAGGGTCTTTCTATGTAGCCCTCGCTGACCTGGAAGTATGTAGACTAGGCTATCCTCAGACTGCAGAGATCCATCTGTTTCTGCCCACTGCATGTTGGCATTAAAGTTATGGCATGATATGTCTAACAAAACACACATTTGTGGTTTTCACAGTCCTGTTTATCACAAGGGATTCTTAAAGTGGGTTAATTTGGCAGAAAAATATTTTATAAAGTAGAAAAATAATCTGGTCTCTGTGTTACTCTCTGCAGCTTAACCTAAGGACCACATCTGGACACTGGAATTGTGTACAACATCTGGACACTGGAATGGTGGACAACATCTGGACACTGGAATGGGCTTTCATCATGCATGTAAACACACTTAAATTTCACAAGTACTTCTAGAGATATCTGAGTTTGGGACCAGGTTTAAGCCCGAGATATCCAGATTTCTTGTATAATCTGTTGTCCTCAGAGTAGACTTTTGGACTCAAGCTTTTACATTTTGTTGGGGATTGTGGTGGTTTAAAAGAAAATGGCACCCAAAGGGAGTGGCGCTATTAGGAGATGTGGCCTTGTTGGAGTAGGTGTGGCTTTGCTTGAGGAAGTGTGTCATGGTGGAGGCAGGCTTTGAAGTCTATTATATGCTCAAGCCATGCCCAGTGTCTCTGTTTACTTCCTGAAGCCTTTGGATCAAGATGTAGAATTCTCCAGCACCATGTCTGCCTGCACACTGCCATAGTCCCAGCTGCCATGCTCCCCACCATGATGATAATGGGCTAAACCTCTGAAACTGTAAGATTCCATCTCAATTAAATGTTTTCCTTTATAAGAGTGGTGAGGTCATGGTGTCCCTTCACAACAATAGACACCCTAAGACAGGGATGTTTTCATCTGTGCTTATCAGAGGTATGAACCCACAGAATCCTTTCTCTGCAGTACCACTATGTGGGTGGTACTTCCCTTATAAATATGCAGTGGTATCCTCTCTTCTACTCCCAAGAAGAGACTGTACAATTATGAGTATTGATTTCTGAAATATTGATAGAATTTGCCACTGTCACTATCTCATATTATTTTACTTTTTTTTGCTAGGTCTCACCTAGGTAGAATAACCAAATAAAATAAAATATTCCAAATTAAAATCAAAGCTTATATAAGCAATGAATGGAATCTAAGTATGTTTGTCCCATGCAATAGTGTAGACAAACTTATATTTAAGTAGTATTTATTTGAAATTAAAATTGAACTCACTTGAGAAAACTGAAAATATGTTCCTATAAAAACTTATACATGGATGTTCATAGCAGCATTATTTATAAAGCCTTCAAAGAGTAAATGATAAATGGATTAACAATGATCTATCCAGATGAATAGAAATACAATGGTTCATGTATATTAGTCAGGGTTCTCCAGGGAAACAGAAAAATAAGACATGATAATAAATTTATTAGAAAGTGTGGTTCACATGATTGTGGAAGCTGATAACCTGGAATTTGCTGCCTGTAATCTGGAGACCCAGAAAAGCTGATGATGTAATTCAACCTATGTTCAAACACCCAAGAACTGGGGGACCTGATACTGTGGATTCTGGTCTTAGTGTAGGAAAAAAATGAAGTGGGGTGCCCACCTCATGAAGTGGGGTGCCCCACCTCCACAGAAAGGCAAAAAAAAAGAACAAATCTCTTCCTTTTCTCCCATTCTGTTTCATTCAAGCTCTCAGCATATTAGACTATGCTTATTCCCATTGTGGGGGCAGAGAATCTACTTTACTGAGGCCGGCAGCTCAAAGATGCATCTTTTCTGAAAATAACTACACAAATACAACTAGAAAGAATGCTTAATGAGATATCTCAGCTTTCCCTATTCCAGTCCAATGGACACAAGCAAATTAATGATAACATCATGCAATGGAATACTATCAGCCATAAAAAGAGTGATATAATGATTTATACTATAATATGAGTGAACCTATAAAATACACTATGTGAAAGAGGTTATACATGAAAGGTTACGTATTTGAGTCTATTTGTGTGTATAAATAGATTCATGAAAGAGAAAACAGATCAGTATTGCCAGGGGCTGGAAGAATGGAAAAATGGAGAATGATCATTAGCACATACAAGTTTCTTTTGGGAGAGATAATTACTTTGCAGAATTAGAGAGTAATGATGGCCACAGAACTCTGTGCTTATATTAAAGATCACTGTTCTGTGTGCTTTCAAAGGACAAGTCATAAATGTGAGTTATAGCTGAATAAAAAATACATACAATAAAAATTAACTGAATATTCTGAATTATTTGCTAAATCTTGGTACATTTGACCGGTGAAACCCAAGTAATATCTCTCTACATTCTAGTTGCAAGGGAGCCTTGGAAATGCTTCCTTGTGGCTCATTGTCTTAGTCACTGTTCTATTGCTGTGAAGAGACACCATGACCAAGGCAACTCTTGGAAGAGAAAGTATTTAATTGGGAGCTTGATTAGAGTTTAGAGGTTTAGTCCATTATCACATGGTGGGGAGCACAGTGTCAAGGAGCATGGTGACTGGTAGGCGTGGTGCTGGAGGAGTAGTTGAGAGCTACATCTTGATCACAATCAGAGAGAAAGAGGGGAGAGAGAACACTTGGGCCTGGCATAGGCTTTCCAAAGCCCACCCCCAGTGACACATATTCTCCAACAAGGCCACACTTTCTAATCTCTTCAAATAGTACCACTCCCTGGTGACTACGTGCTCTAATATATGAGCCTATGGAGCTGTTCTTATTAAACCACCACACTCATGATATGGAAACCTATCACACCATGTGGAGAGAAATGTTAAAACGTGTTGACCATCCATAGCTTCTGAAATTGACTGCCCTGGATTAAAATGTTACCTTCTGCACATATCAGCTAAGTGACTAGGCTGCTGTTTAATTACCTGGTTTTGTTTTTTGTATATAAAGTTTGTTGGTATGAGTTTTGCAGTTACTTCCTGCCCAGTGTCTTCCCTTGTCTTCCTCCCTGCAGTCTTTGTTCAACAGAGCAGACAGCACAGGATTTTCAAGACATTAGACAGTGTCACTTCTCTGCTGAAAATTCTTCATTGATTTCTCGGGTTACTTGATGTAAAAGGGAAAAGGCCCACACGGAGCAGAAACTTTGAGCATGGAATCAAAGTGGAGCAAGAGAGAAAATGCAAATAAACTGACACAATTACAAATGGTAGAGGGAAACAGAGCCAGGGGATCCCAGAAATCAAACTACCATGTTTCCTGAGCTCTGCATGAAAAATAAGTACATGGGGGTTGGGCTGTGCTTCAGAAGGTGAAGCGCTTGCTGCAAGGACCCAGGTTCAGATTCACAGAAGCCACATAAAAGCTGAGTGTGTGTGGTAGCCAACTTCCCATAATCTATGACGATGGTGGGCAAGGGTCAGAACTATCTGGAGCAAGCTGGCTAGCCAGACTATCAGAGAGGATGAGCTCCAGGTCCAGTGAGATCACGAAAGGAGGAGAATGGAGGAGGAAGACACTCACTGTCAACTTGGCTCTCAACACGCATGTGCACACACATGAGCATGCACATATGTGAGCACACATGCACACTACATACACACACCAAAAATAAGCACATGAATATGAACACAAGCACAGGGAGCTGTCTGTGATGATCCAATCTATGTAATAGTCAGATAGCTTGTCTAAAGAATGGTGATATCTATTTGAGAGTAACAGAGAACAGTGGGAATACATGTGCCTCAAGAAGGTTGAGGAAAGGACACACTTTTTAAGGCAAAAATGAGAAGGATTACATCACATATTTGCAGCAACAGTCCTTGATCGTAAGGACTAATGATAGGATGCCAGTCCAACACTGAACAATTTTTGAGTCTATGTTCTCATAAAAACACATTTTCAAGAGTTTGTATAGGACTGGGGCCCTGGCAGAGTCTCTGAGACAGAAGGCTTTGTTGTGAGAACACTTCATTTATGACCCTCTGGCTTCAGGCTCTTTTAGAGTTGACTCCTTTTTAACTCTGAAAAGCATCACAGATGTTGTGTACACTATCTTGAAGTAATTTCAAATAAAAATGATCAACACAAAGTAACTGAGATCAAATCACACACCCAGTTATTGCGAGTACAAATCCCTTAAAATGAAACATGACATTTTTATTACTTACTTACTCTTTGTCTTTTTGAGACAGTCACTCATTAGGTAGCCCAGGCTGGTCTCAAATTCTCTATATAGCTGAGGATGACTTTGAGTTCCTGGCTCTTCTGTTTCCATCTCCAAAGTATTGGGATTACAGGTGTGAGCCACCATGCCCAGTTTGCACAGTATCTTTAGAAATAAGTCAAAACTATGGCATTATTACAAACAAGATAAAATACACTACTGAAGTGATGTTAGACATAAGAGAACAAGTTAAAATTAGGGAACACAATGTGAAATGACCGAATAAAAACTCAGTGAAGAATAAAAGAAACAAAATCTGGACCAGGAGGAATACCAGAGCAAAAAACTATGAGCAATAGTGTCCAAATGTGCCTTATGAGGGACTAGAAAGGATGTTGTCTTCAGACTTTTAGACGAATGTAAGAAAATTAAATGATATATTTAAGACACTCCAAGAAAGAAAATGTAAGCCAAGAGTTCATACCCAGCAAAATCACACTAAAAGATACAAACTGCTCTCAACATATGAGGAACCAGGTGCATCATCCCCCGAGCCATTTGTCAGGCGTTGACGCTGAGACTGTGGATCAGACAGCCTGAATGAGTCAAGACATTCCCTCAGTAGGTGGTTGTGAATATTGCAGATGTTGTTCCCTGAGGACATAGACCTGTTACATATAAAGAGAGAGAGAGGAGATAACACATAACACATGCAAAAACGGATCTCACTGTTTTCAGTTATCATCATTGCTGGTGACAGAATTGTTACTCTGAGACTGGACTGCAGGTAATGTGGCGCAGAGCTGATGCCATCTAGTTCTATCCCATCTATCCATGACCCTTTGTCCCCCTAGACACTGAATTCTTCCTGTGGAAGAAAATATTCTTGATATGTGTGCTTGTCTTGTTAGGGTTTCTGTTGCTGCGAAGAAACACCATGACAAAAGCAAGCTGCAGAGGAAAGGGTTTATTTGGCTTATACTTCCACATTGCAGCCCAGCATTGGAGTAAACCAAACCAGGAACTCAAACAGAGTAGGAACCTGGAGGCAGGAGCTGATGCAGAGGCCATGGGGGAGTGCTGCCAGTAAGGCTTGCTCCCCATGGCTTGCTCAGCCTGCTTTCTTATAGAACCCAGGATCACCAGCCCAGGGATGGTACCACCTACCATGGGCTGGGCCCTTCCACATCATTCTCTAACTTTAAAAAATGCCATATATCTTGTGGCTTTTATAGAGGCATTTTCTCAATCAGGGTTCCCTCCTTTCAGATGACTATAGTTTGTGTCAAGCTGGCCTAAAACTAGCCAGCACAGTAGTTGTGGTATTTGAATGGAAACTGTCAGGTAAACAAGTGAAGAATTTTTATCTTTAAAGAACAAGCCTGAGCTGGGCATGGTGGCCCACACCTGTAATCCCAGTATTCTGGAGTTGAAAGCAGGACTGGTGAAAATTTGAAGGTAGCCTGGGCTACACAATGAGTTCCAGGCTAACCTGTGCAGTAATGTGAAACCTTATATTGTATGTGTGAGTTCAGGGATACTGTGACCAGCCCAGGTCCCTATCAACTCTTAAGCACCCAAATTGGGATTCTGAGATACTACCACCCATTAAAATTAGCTGTGGTTCTCAATCTTAAAAACAAACTAAATAAATGATAAAACTGACTAAAGCTTTGGACCAGACACGTAGGGAGCATCTCCTCATTCTAGATGAGAAAGAAGCTGCCCAAGACTGTAGGGTTGTGTCCAGAAGAGAGGGAGCCAATTTCAAATCTGTCCCCACTGGCCTGTAACGAAACAGCTTGAGTGTTAGAATTCTAACTACAAGGGGAGAGGCGTGAAGCTTTATCTATCTTTAAGCTGAAGTACCTTGTGCAGGGTGGCTGGCCACTTTCTCTTCTTTGTCTTGGGTGGTGAATACAAGGTTGTTTGGTGTTTCGTCAAGTCTCTAATTGCTTTGTATGATAGCTTGTCTTTTTGTCTTACTTCATAATAAAGTTCTTTAAGAATGTTGATCTAGTAACATCATCTAAATGCCTTGGTCCAGGCAAAGAAATAGGTTAGAAATACACTCTGGAGTTCGACCTCACAGCCTAAACAATGTCAGTCTAGCAGCTTTTTGTCCTGACTGTGGGAAATGACTGCATGCACTGTGGTTCTCGGGGTGGGGGTTTAAGTCTCCCTTAGGAATAGAGGCAGTGGGATGAAGTGGCTTAGTTTTAGACAATAATGAATCCCATAGTCTACTTACAACTTCCTGGGGGAGAACTCTTTCACCAGAAGCCCATGGGGAAAAGGAGAAAAGTGTAAGGACAAGAGGTCCCTCCTCTTCCTCTTGGGGGACACATGTTTATAATCACAATCGCCGGATCCCAAGGGTGATCAAAAGTGGCACCCAGCCAACATCTGCTGAGAACCGTCACAGATCAAGGTCTCCCAGCTTCTCCCAAGGCTTGACCGATGCTGCACGGGCGTCCCATCCCACCCATGACTGAGCTGCCATTTGGTGCTGAAAATTCAGAGGAGGACTCAGCCGGGCATGGAAGGCTGGAGATGCTCCACAGATGGTTTTGCCCTTAAATAACAGCAGTCGAGGGCCACCTCTGTGGTATCCAGGCTGTATGGATGTCTGGGGTTAGAATTAGGACAAACGGGATGAAGGAACACTTCAACTTGTGGTCAAAAAAACTATTTGTCGGAAAGATGTTCTAACCACCAGCTGTATGAAACCGAATGTAAGACCCACTCCACCAGGAGTGTGAACAGACTCCGGCCTCCTCTGTACCTCTCTGAGGGCTGCAGATTCTGTGCCTTGCAACTCTTGTCTGGTGAATGTCGGAAGCAGAGTGGAGATAGATTATCACACTGCTGTAAATCCTGCTGTTTGAAAGCTTGTTTGGCTACACTACTTCCTGCACGGCACCATGTCCCATTCCAATATACCCCACAGTGGGTCTTTCTCTGTTATATCAGTTAGCTCCCTTAATGCCAATTCTCACTGGACTTTCGAGAAGCACAGGCCACTCTCCATACACTGTAGCATAAGGAAAGACAATGTCCCTTCTGAATTAGAGAAAAAGAACATTGGTGAAGGAAGACTGTATAACCGCTTTTTACACTGTTAATTATGTCACTCAAAATGTAATAAGGATTTGTTGTGCTCACATACCATGCTAGGGAGCTGGGTACACAGCACTGAATAAAACTTAGACTCCAATCCCTGTGTTCCAATTGTCCAATGAGGGTTGGTATGTGACTGTGATGTGATTGGCAGCTTCTTACCTGTCTTTAAAAGTTCCCTATTTTTAGCATCACTCACTTCAACATGAATCAATATCTCTCCTCCCCACCCCACCCCCTCTTTTTAACTTGGGAGAAGGAAAGGTATCAGTGAAACTTTCCAGCTACATCCCTGAGACATTCTCCTTGTATGTGTGTCTAAAGAACACCTAGTGCATGCATGTGGCACTCACCTGGTGGTGGGGTCAAGTCTGTGGTAAGTTGGTGTGTTATGATTTGACTACAATGCAGAAAACACTGGGACTTACAACAAGAAGCCCTTTCTAAGAAGGCTGTATCTCACTGACAGAGAGGCCACCTCTTCAACAGAACCATTTCCTGGGAAGCTGAGATCAGAAGTGGCCCTAGAAAAAATTAACTATTTTGCAACATTGGTGTGAGAAGAATTAGGAGTTCCCAGGGGAGTGGGGGATGGGAGGGTAGGAAAGAAAAGGAGATGGCTGGTGTTAGAGGAGGGTGTGGAGTGGTAGGTGGCATTGGGGATGTTACTTAGAGTGAAATAGTCAGGGAGCCCTTTCTGTGGTGATGTGGACGCAGGGTTGTAGCTGGAAGTTTTCCTGTGTCCTGCCCGGTCCTGCAGCCACTCAGACCCAAGTAAACACACAGAGGCTTGTATCAATTATGAATTGCATGGTCATGGCCTATGGCTCAATTTTCTTGCTAGCTAGCTCTTATAACTAAACTCAGCCCATTTCTACTAATCTATATGTTGCCGTGTGTCCCGTGGCTTTACCTGTGTGTCATTACATGCTGCTCTCTGGACGGTGGGATGCCATCTTTTCCACCTCTGCCTTTCTTCTTCCTATCTCTCTCTCCTGGATTT
>CABHPP010001694.1:19554-45131 GCA_902168425.1 Peromyscus attwateri | reverse complement strand
TTTTTTTTCTTTTTGGTTTTTCGAGACAGGGTTTCTCTGTGCAGCTTTGCGCCTTTCCTGGAACTCACTTGGTAGCCCAGGCTGGCCTCGAATTCACAGAGATCTGCCTGCCTCTGCCTCCCGAGTGCTGGGATTAAAGGCGTGTGCCACCACCGCCCGGCCCCCCTTTTTCTATCTAATAAAAAAGGAAGGTTTTAGCTTTAATATAGTAAAATTATATATAACAAACAGTTATCAAGCAAGTATTACAGTTACAATATCTAGTCTATTTGTATTTGGCAAAATTAAAGAAAATATTTAATCATCTATCCTATATTTGTGAGTCTAAGGTTTCATATCTAATTTGTCTTTTATCATAACCAAGGGAAAGTATAACCATATTTATTTAGTCTTCAACTATATCAGAGACCCCAGAAGGATATAATATTACCTAAGTAAACAGGAAGTACATTGTAAGCAACTTCCAAAAATCTAGACTGACAGAGACAGCTGCCTTCCTGGACAGTCATCCAAAGTTCCTCTGCAATGTTGGGGCATCCATCTTCCCAGTCTACAGGCCTAGAGTTTTTTAGGTGCTTCTCCTTGTGTCCTGTAGAATGTCTGGCAGTCTCCTCTGTGAAGCAGGAACCTGAAGAACCATTTTGCCTTGCAAAGTTCAGTGGTTACCTTCCTATGGGTCCTGCATGTCCAGTCAATACAACATATTATCAGCAGTCCAGGCAACAGCAGTTTCTTGCCCAAATGGCTATTTTTGCCAAGAAGAAGATAGACTCCATATAGAGTGTCTTCAATGCCCATCTTCCTCTCTGAAGTAAATCAGTGCTGCCAGGAGCAGACGTGTCTCACTGTTCTGAAAATCTAAGTTTTTAAAACATTTTTAAATGCCATATTCTGTAGGTCTTTGAAGTATTTGAAGATTATCTAATTGAAATATATCTATGTATACCTAAAAAACTTAACATGACTGTAAGTTTGATTATCATAGATGACTAATTGTTAATCTGTATTTCTTAAATATCCACTCAATTTAAATGAGTTACATAAACATAATACTTTAAACAAGAGTAGAAATATATATACAATATAACAAAATTAACATTAAATTTGTGTCAATAAACTAAAATCCATAGCAATGTAAAACATTTGAAACAAGTTGTTACTCTTTATCCTATCACATCTATAATATCCCCTTTTCTTCTTTAGAAGGAGATTGCATTTATAATCAACACCCTTGAAATAAAAATAAACATTTATAAACAATATTTTGGGAATTTGGATGTAGCTTCTCCTAGTACTTCCTGTTGGTTGGGTGCACTGGTAATCTTATGGGGATCCTGAGAAAATTAAGAATTATAGTTAAATCTTGGCTGTAGTCTGTGAAGGCTGGATCATCTCAGCCAGTTGCTTTGAAGCTGATCTTGGATGTTGGATCATCTGGGCCATGGAGTCATCAGAGACCTTTCAGGGAGTCTTTGCTGATCAAACCTGGAACAAATCCATAGCCTCTTGCTTTCTGTGGAAACAATAGCAGAGCCTCCTTTCCAAAGAAACATACCTTTAGACATAAATTTTGAAGTCAAGATACCTTTAAAGTATATATATTGGTTTAACTCAGCAACCTTTACAATCAAATGTCTTTCTGCAGTTAAAAATCCCAAAGACAATATAATCCAGACTCACTGTGTGATTTCCATCTTTATGTGGCTTAACTTTTATATTATGTTTACTATCTTTTTAAAGACTTTATTTTTTAAAATTATCTATTTCTTTATATAACTGCATATACTCTTTTTCCTCTTTCTTCCAAGCCTACATACATTTTTATATATAATGTAAACCATTTAGAGGTTTATTCCATCTGAATCTGTCTTATCATGAATCTACTGCTTTAAACTGCAGCATGACTAGGACTAAAATGGCAGCTTTGGCTACTGGCTTTGCTCATCTCAGCTTTCCAACATGGCAGTGGTAATTCACTGCCAGCTCTGGGAGCCATGCTCTCCGCTGGACTCTGGGAAGCAGTGGGCCTATGCCTCTATCAAGCAGCATGTAGCCCAATAATCTATTCTTCTTCTTCTTCTTCTTCTTCTTCTTCTTCTTCTTCTTCTTCTTCTTCTTCTTCTTCATCATCATCATCATTTTTATTTTGTACTAGCAAAAGCTAAATCCACCACACAGTGTGCTGCATGGATCAGAGACACCATTGTGTACTGTGGTGGGAATCCGCCATGCTGCTTAGCTTATGGCAGCTGGCAGCCAGCTCCATCTCACAGGCAGCTGTTGGGAGTCTTTACACTGCTATTGGCATGGGACTGTGAGACTAGGAAGCCTAGTATGGCTCTCTTTCTGTGTGTTCAGCATCTTTAAGCTTTTTTAGGTCTATGTGGATCAATACCCAAAGGTGAACGCCACATGTAGACAAATTGCTAAACAGTCTTATTAATAAAAAAAACTCAGAACCAGAAATAAGATTAGATAGTTATAGTTATAGTTTTCCTTGTTAAGGAATTCAGAAAAGGAACTCACTAAGAGGTGTTAAGTGTATAAGTTTAAAAGACATCATAAGATAGCTTTCTGTTGGTATACAAGATAGGATAGAAAGTGAATTAGATACATTTTGGATTCACAAAAACAGAATAGATAATGGAATATTTTCTCTGAATTTGTCAAATTCAAATGGACTAGACATTGTTGATGTATTTATCGCTTGCGTATAGTTATTGTACTTATTGGATATAGTTTTTCTTATATTCGTTATAACTTTTTTAAACTTTTTATTAGACAAAAAAGGGGAAATGTGGTGATGTATTGTATTCCCCAATATAGTGTGTCTCCCAATAAAATTTACTTGAGGATCAGAGGAAAAAGTCAGCCACTATATTGACATAGAAGTCAGGCAATGGTAGCACATGTGTTTAGTCCTATCACTTGGGAGGCAGGGATCTGTCTGGATCTCTGTGAGTTCAAGGCCACACTGGGAACAGAGCCAGGCATGATGATACACGCCTTTAATTCCAGCACTAACCATATAGGTCTGGAGGTCTACACAGACAGACAGGAAGTGACAGAGCTGGGCAGGAAGAGGAAGTGATGTAGCTGGGCTGAGAGAGCAAATGAGAGAACAGAACAGAATGGCATATAGGTGTGGGTATACAGGAAGTAGCTCACTTTGGAAGCTGTGGAGTTGGTGAGGTGAGGTTAGCTGTGGCTTTTCCTATTCCTCTGATCTCTAAGGCTTTAACCCCAATTTCTGGTTCCGAATTTTTTATTAATAAGACCGTTTAGCAATTCGTCTACACATGGTGATGCCTGGGAATCCATATAAACTATAATGGATTATGGCTGCAATGAAGTGTCATATTTCCACCTTTCAGTGACATCTGCTGCTCACAGCATGACATGGATGGACACTGGAGTATGCAGTAGAGGGACCATGATCCCAGAGTCATCCTAAACTCTGGAATCTGTAATCATATTAGATGACTTTACAGACACAGTCAGTTTAAGGACCCTGAGTAAAGATAACCCTGGATTGCCCAGGGTGGGGGCACACAATGCAATCAGAAGGTCCTTATCGTTCAAAACTGGGAAGGAGAGCCAGAGGGAAGTGTGACCCCAGGAGAAGGGTACAGATGGCATTGCTGTCTTTGAGCATGAAAAGAAGGTGACTTTCCCAGCTAGAAAAGACTAGAAACCATGGAACCACTGGAGAAAAAGACAGGTCTGTGGTCACCTAAAGCTTAGGCCCATGAGTCCCATGTTTGACTGAGCACTCCACAGCTGTGAGATAGTAAATTGGAGTTCTTAAGCTTTATGATTGCTTGTTACAGCAGCAGCACAAACTAATACAAGATGTAAATCAGGGTAGGAGCCCAGGACAAAGAGAGGAGAATCTAAGTATGACTTAGGAGCAGCCATTACACTAGACGGCTCCTAGCATGTGACCAAGTTCCCAGCCTGAAGCAGACGGTGGGAAACCCTAACAGAGATGAATGAATTCAGGCAAAGAAGGCTCAGGTGTGTAGTGTTGTAATAAACAGGATTGCAGAAGCAGGGACCATAAGAGCTCAAAGGGCAGGTTATCTCCCTGTAAGATTACCCAGGGCTGCCTGGCACTCTGCTGGGACATGTTAAGTGAATAGGCCCTGGGACAGCCACTGCTATTGTGCAGAACATCCTGCTTCATATTCTTCCACTTCAGTTTTTATCTGAACTAAGGATTTTGCAGCTAAGAAAAAAATGAAAACATCATATGAGCTCAGTTTACTGCATGTAGGCATAAGATGTCTCCTTCCAGGCTACCCAGACAGAAGCAGGGGGTAGGGACTGATGACCTGGGAATGACGCCCAGGCCTGGAGGCTTCTGTTGCAGGACCAGAGGGATTGGAAAGGGGAATATAGGCCATCTGTGATGTGGCTCAGGTATGAGTCCATAGACTATGGAAGCACCAAGCATGAAGGGAAAGTCCTAGGTATGAAGGGACAGGTCTACCAATTACTGATTCTGGGAGACCGGGTGCACCTAGAGGCAACATGGCTTCATCCTCAGGCCAGCAAGTGCTAAGGAGAAACACAGCCCTGAGCCCTTATCACATTTGGTAGGCCTCAGACAGAAGGAAGTGGACACTGAGTTTTGGGGTCACATTAGCAGACCCCAGAGAAGACAACTACAGGCAGAAAATGCTTCCTTCAGTAGGGTCCAGCCTTGGACTCACAACAAGGCAGGATATAAAGAAATTGACAGCAAGCTACCAAGGCACTAGAGGAATACAGCCCAGGCTATCAAACTCCCGAGACCCCATTCTAGGAAAATGGTAAAAATCCTACCCCAGAGAGTCGGATGAGGGCCTAGAGCGAAAGTTTGGTTCCTTGTGGTTCCAAACTGTCTTTCCTTTGTCAGGGTGTCATTACTCCAGCAGGCACGCTGTGATGACTTGTGCATCACTGCAATGCACAAAGTGACTGAAGCGGGAGGGGCTTCGGTTGATTTGCCGTTCTTCTGACTCCTTCAGCTTTGCGACTCTTGTCACACAGAAAAGCTGTTCTAGCTCTTCCCGGATTTACAGAAAAGCTGTTCTAGCTCTTCCCACATTTCCCCCCATCTCCAAATCTGCCCAGTGGATACTATACACACAGATCTAACCTTCGTGTCCAACTCATCTCTTTCTAAGCTGAGACTCGAATGCTTTGCTTGCAGCTTGCATTTCCCATATTTTAAACCATATAAATGGATGAATGGGGGGGTCCATCCATTCACTTACACAAGAACAAGGCTTTGGAAATCATCTTCATTCTCTCTTTCGTCTTATCTTCTGGTGTTATTCTTTATATTTATTTATATAACACCAACCTCCAAACAATGATGGCAGCCATTTTGAGTGCCTACTATATTCCAGGCTTCATTGTTACATGATATTAACAATATATCATTGTAAATCTTGGAAAATTTGCCTTATTATCCTCATTTTATGACTCAAGAGCCTGGGGCGCAGAGATACTGTTTGCTCCAGACTCACCTGCCAGCAGGTGGCAACTGAACCCATGATAAATCACTCTGAAAAAATACCTACCACAGGCCTGGAATAGAGCTTGGTGGTCAAGCACTTACCTAGCATGTGAGAGGCCCTGGGTCCCAGACCCCACATGATGAAAACCAACTGAATAAAAGCATAAACAGAACCCACAGAAGACCAACATACAGGAAGTCATGGGATGACACCAGACTTTAATAGCTCCCTAGGTGATTCTACTCTGTAGCCATCACTAAGAACCAGGCAACTGGCTAAAACAAACAAGAATTGGGTCCCTTGGGGAATAAAGCCATGGGACACCTGGGTGTGTAATGTGGCTCAGTGACAGAGCACTCGCCTAGTGTGTGCAAAACCCTTAGTTCCATCCCCAGCACCAGGAGAGGGGGGGAGAGAGAATGGTGTTGAGGGATATTTGATCACACTGTGAACCCCGGGATTGTGTTATTAAATAAAATCAACCATAGGTCAAGAGGTGGAGCAAGCAACCCGTTGACTGGAAGTAATCGTAGACAGTGAGGGGAAGTCAGGAGGTTGGAGAGAAAGAGGCACAAGAAGTGGAAGGAGGGACATCTGGTTGGAGGAGTTTTTGTTACAGACAGGATAGGAGAAAAGTCTCTTTCTAGCACGACATCAGAGGAGGAAGCGGCTGAATGCTTTCTCTGTCTCTCTTAGCTAGCAGGTTCTCACCTCAGCACCTGGCTCTTGAGTCTTTATTGACAAAATAGAACAATAGAGACTTAGTTAAAAACAACATTTGGCACCCAATGTGGGGTATGACCCCATGGACAGAGAAACCATGCCAGCGGTGGTCAAACTGAGAGGTTATCGGATTTGGTAAGACACCTGGGAAGTCCTTAAGGAGAGAGTTAAATAACATTTAAAGGAAAACTTTCCCATATGAAGGATGGAAAATGTCATAATGCGGGGTGTTAGAACCCTGTATAGTGCTACTTTAGATGGCTTGAAAATAGAAGCAAAAAATGAAAAGATAAATGACTTAACTGAGACGGATATAATACTTATAATTACTATCAGTGTGGTAAATCATATTTTATCCTCAATGACCATGGTGGTATTCTGTGCAAAATATGAAAAGTGGACTGATAAGATACAAGCCTTAGAAAGACTTATAAATAAAAACAAGAAAAATACTCAGACACAGACAGAGGAATTTAGACAAAAATCTACCATGCCACTGCATGATGAAAATAAAGACAGGCAGCCCAAGGTTGCTAGAAAACTAATCTTAGTTTATCCAATTACTGTACAAAAACTACTGGAAGACATGATAGGCACCCACAAGGTTATCAAGAAGTTAAATGGAATCCTATAGAAATATTAGAGTGGAGGTGATTTAAGGAAGTGGTCATTTTATATGATATGCATTCACCCTATGTGAAGCAGATATTAAATTCATGGGCAACTCAGAACAGAATTATTCCCCAAGACTAGAAAGATTTGGCAACAGCAATATTGAAAGCTGGTCCTCAGTCATAATATCGAACATGGTGGAAAGAGAGTGCTAGGGCCATACAACAATAAAATCTGGCTAGAGGTATTAATATGTCCCAAGATCTGTTTCTAGGTGAAGGCCAATATGCTGAATTGCAAAGGTAGCTTGAATTTGATGATCACACCTTGGCAGTATGTCATTTAGCTTTGAATGCTTGGAACAAGGTTCAAGAACCAGGAAAGAAGTCTGAGTCATTTACTAAAACTATACACGACCCAAAAGAAGCCTTCACTGATATTTTTCAAAGATAGACTACAGTTGTAAATAGAATAGTATCAGATACAAAAGTCAGACAATATTAATTGAATCTTTGGCTTTTGAAAATGTTAATTCAGAATGTAAAAAAGTTATTAGGCCTTTAAAGGCAAGAGCAGTACCAAGAGATGAATGGATTAGAAATATGGCTAATATTGAATCTCACATTTATAATGCAACTCTGATAGGAGAAGAAATTTCTAAAAGTTTTAAGAAAAATCAAAAGGTCAGATGTTTTAATTGTGAAAGGGGATTATAGGCAAGGCATTCCTAGAAACAATGTTTTTTTCTAGAGATAATCCAAGCAGAAGGCCTGAGTCTTCTGGAGTGTGCAGAAGGTATGGCAAAGGTCTGCATTGAACTAATGAATGCAGATCCACAAGGAACAGGTAAAGTAACCCTTTGCCATTAGAAAATGTCCTAAGGGGCCTCCTTCAGGCTCTGATATCAACTTCAATTCAATCATTCTCTGTCAGCATTGGAGAAACTCATCACAGAACAATTAAAAGATTGAAAGCCTGTTGTTAAAACAGCACTGCTCTCGATGTAATCAAGGACAAAACAGCTTCAGTAGATAAAAGATTCAGGGGAGAGCAAAAAACAAGTACTTTGACAAACTGCTATAAATTATCAGAGACCAAAGCTAAAAATACAAATAACTGGCATTCAAATTGAAAGTGTGCTAGACACAGGGGCAGAGGTTAACAATAATTTCACCAAAATCTTGGCATCCATATTGGCCTCTTTAGGAGGTAAATATTCAGCTTTTAGGGACTGGAACTTTATCTCAGTAAAACAAAGTACAAGATGGGCCGAGTGTATAGGGACAGAAGAACATATAGGAAAAGTAAATCCATATGTGGCTAACATTGCCATGAATTTATGGGGATGTGGTTTGTTGCAACAATAGAAATACAGATTAATAATGCTCTAATCTAAGAAACAAACCATAAAATAAAGAATGCTTCTGAGAGAAATATTAAAAGGTATTATCAAGAACAGTCACAGATGTTCAGGTTGTACATAAGCAGGACACAACAGCTGTTGATCTTTCAAAGGTTCCAACCACTCTACCTTTAAAATGGTTAACTAACAAAGCTGTCTGGGTGGAACAATGGCCTTTGACATCGGAAAATTTACAGGCACTAGAACAGCTGGTACAGGGGCAGCCAAATGCTCAGCATATTGAAGAATAGACCAGTCCTTGGAATTCTCCTGTATTTGTCATTAAAAAGAAATCTGGCAAATGGAAAGTGGTAATATATTTAAGAGCCATAAATAAAGTGATTCAGCCAATAGGCTCTTTACAGCCTGGAATTCCTCTGCCTTCTTTATTACCTAAAGGATGGTCTATTACAGTAATTGATTTAAGGACTGCTTTTTTTTTAACTATGTCTTTATAAGAACAGGATAGAGAAAAATTTGCCTTCACAATCCCCACTTATAATAATGCTCAACCTGTTAAAAGGTATCAGTGGAAAGTTCTTCCATAAAGAATGTTAAACAACTCCACCAGGTGTCAATATTTTGCACAGCAGCCATTGGAAATAATTCATAAACAGTTTTCTCAATCTAAAATTTATTATTATATGGATGATATCTTACTGGTTGATTCAGATGCAGATACCTTAGAAAACTGTTTGCTGAAGTAAAGAGAATTTTGCCTTGTTGGGGGCTACAAATTGCTCCTGAAAAAAATACAAAGAGGAGAGTTTATTAATTATCTAGGATATAAGATAGGTTTACAGAAAACTCAACCACAGAAAATACAAATCAGGAGAGATCATTTACTAACTCTTAATGAATTTCAAAATTGCTGGGAGATATTAACTGGCTATGGCCCACAATTGGAATTAACTATTCAAGAGCTAAGTAATTATTTCAAAACTTACAAGGAGACAAGGACTTAAATAGTCCAAGATATTTATCAGTTGAGGCTGATTGAGAATTCTCTGGTTGGAAAGCAATTATAGGATGTGTAAGCATTGCAGCTCAGATGGGAAGGTGTCCTGGCTTGTTGAGAAGCCAAGGAATACCACAAAGTCACACTGCATAACAAACCTCACACAATAGATTTATTGGGAGGGAAAAAAACCAGGAGGTAGCTGCCTCTACTCAAGCAAGAAACAGCAGCAAACTGAACAGGATAGAGAGCTTATATAGAGTTTCTTGGGAAGTGGGTGGAACTTTTCAGGGTAGAGACTGGTTTGATTTCATGTCCAGAGATTGGGCTTTTTGCTCTGTAGGATGGGGGGCAGGGTCTAGCAGTTAGGACAGTTAAGAGTATACTGTGGGTGGAACCTGGCAGTTAGAGGTCCTTGAGGGAGGAGCCTGGTCACTTGTGTGGCTCAAGGACCTTACAGGATGTGCATCTGGATCACTTGGATCCAAAGCTTGATTGTATTTTAGTTATTTTGTCTTCTACTCATTCTCCCACAAGAATTCTTATGCAGAGAGAAGAGAATATCTTAGAATGAATATTTTTAGCACACAGAGTAAAAAATTAAAGACCTACGTAGAAAAGGTTTCTGAATTGATTCTGAACAGAAAAATGAGACTTTGTCAATTAGCAGGAATAGACCCAGCAGAGAATGTGGTACCTTTTACTAATGCTGAAATTGCCTCATTATGGGCAGAAAATGAACACTGGCAAAGAGCTTGCAGTAATTTCTTGGGAGAGATTAATAACTAATATCCCAAAATCTATAGAATTAAATTTGTAAAAAGAACTAATTGGATCCTTCCTCACATTGTACATGGAACACCAATTTCTGGAGCCCCTACAGGAAAGGCAGGGTATAAGTCAGGAAAAATAAGTAAAGTAGCTCAAAGCTTTTATGATTTAGTTAAAAAAAAAAACCCAGAGCTGTATGCCATTCTTATAGTGTTATTAGATTTTCCTGGATCTCTTAATAAAGTTACTGACTCTTAATATGCAGAAAGAGTTGTTTTACATACTGAAACTGCTGAACTTACTCCAGATGATTCAGAATTAACTTCAATATTAATTCAACAACAGCAAGTAATCAAAAATAGAAATTATCCATTGCACATAACACACATCAGATCCCAGATGGGTCTAGCAGGCCCTCTAGCACAAGATAATGATAAAATTGATCAGCTATTGATAGGAAATGTGCTAGAAGCCTCAGAATTTCATAAGAAACACCATGTTAATGGCAAAGGTTTGAAGAAAGATTTTTCTATCACTTGGGAGCAAGCCAAGAAAGTCATAAGGAAACGTTCTACCTGTTCTTTGTATAACCAAACTCCATTACCTGCAGGAAGTAACCCAAAAGGTACCCAGAAAATGAAATTTGGCAGATGCATGTGTTTCATTTTGCAGAGATTAGAAAATTATGTGCATGTGTACTCTACCATAGATACATACTCAGTATTTCCATGGGCAACTGCTAAAATTCTGAAAAGGCTGATTCTGTAATTAAACATTTATTAGAAGTTATTTCCATTATGGGGATACCTGTACAAATTAAGACTGACAGTGCTCCAGTGTATGTCTCTAATAAAATGAAACAGTTATTTTGCATATTATCACGTGAAGCATATATTACGGTTATACCACACATTCCTACAGGACAAGCAGTTAGAGAAAGATCTAATTACACTTTAAAGGATATGCTTAATAAACAGAAAGGGGTAATAAGGACTCCCAGAGATAGATTATACCGTGCTTTGTTAACTTTAATTTTTTTTAAATGCCAATGAGAAAGGAATAACAGCTGTAGAGAGACATTGCACAACAGAAAAAAAACTGCTTAATTAAATCATCCTTTATATTTTAAAGATGTGTTGACCTCAAAATGGAAGTCAGAATATGTGTTACATTGGGAAAGAGATTTTTGCTTTTGTTTCCACAGGAGAAGAAAAGAATGGATACCACTGAGATTCATAAAGATTAGATTTGAACAGGAGAGACCTCCTGAACTTGTAAAGACTAACAAATGCCTTTTATTTGATCAGGTATGAAAAAATAAAACTAAAAAATAACAATATTTTTGAATCATAACTTACCACAGGCACATTTGCCTTACTGGTGAAATGAAAATAAACCTTATTTCTTAATTCCATGTTAGAATGTTAGACTGTAGATTGCCATGTGGCCCAAGCCATGTTGGATATCAGCTTTTGAGTTGTCTTCTTAAATAAAAAGGATATTTTGTTGTTTGGTATTAAAAACACAGTTAAGAGTTTTAAAATGTTTTAAGTAAATTCAAAGGGTTACTACAGTTCAATTTTTTTTAAATCTCTAAGAGTTAGAGTGATTTGGAGCTGAGAAAAATATTTGAGCAAGACCATGATAGCTCATGTCTTTCTTCACAGTAAAGACAGACAAAACTCTATAAGTTAATT
Source organism: Peromyscus attwateri (assembly GCA_902168425.1). Lineage (NCBI taxonomy): Eukaryota > Metazoa > Chordata > Mammalia > Rodentia > Cricetidae > Peromyscus > Peromyscus attwateri. The sequence goes on along the minus strand of CABHPP010001694.1, from coordinate 33,461 downwards.
GTTTTCTAAATTCTAGAGCTACAGTGAACAAGGTGGTGGTGCATGCCTTTAATCCCACCACTCAGAGACAGAATTCAGATACAGCTCCTAATTAGTATGTTTGCATACTAGAAAAATCACATACCATATTTACAGAGTATTATAAAAACCCCTCTACAGGGTTACTAGAAGAATAGGCTGAAGTTCAAAGTGAATGTCCTTTGTGATCTAAAAATCAATACACTTTAAACCTTGAATTTATATATGTAAAGAGAAAGGGGAATATAGGTATATTTATCCACACATACTAAGGTATATTTAGTTTCAAATTTAAAAAAAAACCTTTTTTTAAAATTGAAAGATAATACTTTTCTGTTGCCAAAAATCATTTTCCCTTATAATCTGCCAAAAAAAAAAAAAAAGAACTCCCCAAAGTTAGGGTTGGGTCAGGGTTTTGTTTTTGTCTTTTCAAGAGAATAAAATCATCCAATTGGAGACCACTGGACAAGGGAGACATCTGAAGAAGAAGGATGAATCATCAAGAAGAAAATGTTCCAGGAAAAAAGTAAATTGGTCAAGTGGTATCGTCCACCTCCAGCCTCTTCTATGGCCAGGTTCTGCACAAACAGTGGACATCTTTGAGGTCTCCAAGAAGCTGATGGGGCTCTGCAACGAGGAATCCACCTTGATTGTGGTAATGCCACTAAGCTGGCAAACATCACCCAAAGCTCAGCTTCAGATTACAAACTGCTCAGGACATTCAAATTGCTGAGATCATATGAGACTGTCATGAACATTTTATAGGACTTTGAACTCAGAAATACTTAATCCTAAGACTGTCAAATACAACCAAGCTGAACATTGTAGAAATAGCTTCATTGTTGTAAATAGTTTTACTGTGTTAGAGTTAAAACCTTTCCTTCTTTATTTGGACAAAAAGTGGGAAATGATGTGGGATATTTATGACATTGTGAACCCCAAGATTGTGTTATTAAATGAAATCAACCATAGGTCAAGAAGTGGAGCAGGCAACCAGTTGACTGGAAGTGACCACGGAGAGTAAGGGGAAGTCAGGTTGGAGAAAGTGGTACAGGAAGTAGAAGGGAGGGACATCAGGTTGGAGGGGATTTTGTTTTAGACAGAATAGGAGAAAAGTCTCTTTCTGGGACAATGGTGGAGGAGGAAACAGCTGGGTGCTTTCTCTGTCTCTCTGAGCTAGCAGGTTTTCACCCCAGCATCTGGCTCCCGAGTCTTTATTGATAAAATAGAACAATAGAGAGACTTGTTTAAAAACAACAGAATGTTCATGTCCTGTGGAGAGAGGTAGATCTGAAAGGCAAGGTGAGCAAACCATAACCCTGCCCAGCACTGATAAGACTGAGCAGGACAGTCAGGCGGTGGTGGCACACACCTTTAATCCCAGCATTCAAAGACCTACAGAATATGGCATTTAAAATATTTTTAAAAATTTAGACAGTGAGACACATCTGCTCCTGGCAGCACCGGATTTACTTCAGAGAGGAAGAAGTGCATTGAAGACACTCCATATGGATTTTATCTTCACCTTAGCATAAAAAGCCATTTGGGCAAGAAACTGTTCTTGGCTGAACTGCCTGATCAACTGGACATGCAGAACCCACAGGAAGGTGACCACTGAACTTTGCTTGGCAAAATGGTTCTTTTAGGTTCCTGCTTTGCAGAGGAAACTGCCAGGACACAGAGAGAAGTGACTGAGAGACTCTAGGCCTGTGGGCTAAAGACAGATGCCCCAACTTTACAAAGGAACTTTGGATAACTGTCCAGGCTGCCAGCTGTCTCTGTCTACTCTCGAAAGACTCCCTAAAGTTGCTTGCGTCCTTCTCCCATTTCTCAGGTAGTGTTATATCCTTCGGAGGTCTTTGATGCAGTTGAAGACTAGAGATAGTTATAATTTCCTTAGTTATGATAAAAGATAAGTTAGATATAAATATAAAATAGAATATCTTCTTTAATTTTGCCAAATATAAATAGACTAAATATTGTAACTGTGATTCTTGCTTGATAATTGTTTTGTTATATGTAATTTTACTATGTGAAAGTTAAAACTTTCCTTTTCAGAAAAAAAAAAGAAAAGGGGAAGTGCTGTGGATATCGCTGTGTATAAATAAAATGCTGATTGGCCAGTAGCCAGGCAGGAAGTATAGGCAGGACAAGCAGAGAAGAGAATTCTGGGAACAGGAAGGCTGAGAGAGGAGACGCTGCAGGCCACCACCATGAGTACCAACATGTAAGATACTGGTAAGCCACGAGCCATGAGGCAAGGTATAGATTTATAAAAATGGGTTAATTTAAGATGTAAGAACTAGATAACAAGAAGCCTGAGCCATTAAGCCAAACAGTTTAAATAATATAAGCATCTGTGTGTTTATTTTATAAGTGGGCTGCAGGACTGCTGGGGCTTGGTGGGAGCTGGAGAGGAATTCTACAGCTACACTTCACAGGAGGAGACCCCAGGTGGTGAGGGGAAACACGGTCTGCCTGGCACCTTTCATGTGCAAGGCAGTTAGGCACTATTATGGTGAGCAAATACATGGTAAGGTATGGAAGAAAGAGAGAGAGGCAGAATGGTTCCTGTCCTGTGGAGAGAGGCAGATCTGAGGAGGTGAAGGTGGTGAGGAGTGGGTTGAGGTGGGTAGCCTGCTGAAACCACAGGGCCATAGTGATGTCCAGGCCTCAGCTGCTCCCAAGGCCTGTGTGGGTCTGTGACCCTGATGCAGCCACTGTCTGTGTGGATGTCTGTGACTCCCGTTACCACCGAAGGCCTAGAGGATAGGACTGCACATAGTTGGCTCCACCCCTCACTGGCTGCAACACTAGGGAGAACTTGTCAGCTCTATTTCGCTGTCCAGAGGAGGTGCAGGGCCATGAGAGTAGGAGAGCTGTTCTTGCCTCTCACCAGCTGCAGCACTCAGGAGAGTGGCCCTTGCACCTTGCCTGGACAACACAGTAGAGCTGGCCTTGATAGTATAGGTGTGGGTGAGCCGGCCCTGAGGGTGTGAAAGCAAGAGAAACAGCCCTGACCCCTTGCTCCTTGCTGCATAGGGTGAACTAGCCAGGACAGTGCTGGAGAGCTCACCCTGGTGGTGAGGATGGAGAAAGCTGGTGGGCTGACCAACCCTGCAACCACCAGGCCTAGAATCAGGGTTATAGGTTGGCCCATCCCAACATACACCTCATCTAGGATCTGCTAGAGCAGATAAAGGGGCCCCAGTCCGGCAGATCCAAGGCTGCAGGATCTCCATGACACAGGGCAACAACAGGATATCCAAGAGGAGTCCTAGTGAGGGCCCAGTATAGTTAGGGTAGCAGAAACCAGAGGCCTCAAACCAGACCAATGACTCTTTGCAATGAACACTTGCACGTAAATTTATATGGACTAAAGGGCACACTGTGTGACTCACTGTGTCACACTGCAGCTTCCATGATGAGAATTTTCTTTTTCCTTTCTCTTAAATTTTATTTTATTTGGAGGCGGGATTGCAAGGGCAAAGGGTGAATGTGAAGGGATGGGGAGATGAATGGGATTGAGATGCATGATGTGAAAGCCACAAAGAATAAATAAAAAGTTTTTGTAAAAGAATAATAAACATTTGTAAGTTGACTACAGTTGTGGTCAAAGCTACTGTCACATGGGCTGGTTCTGCTTAGTCATATTGGCTTTATTCTCAGAATATTTATTCAGGCAATCCTAGTCATTAAAGGAGAAACAGACGTGTCCATGCACGAGACAGAAGGGCCAGACTGTCTCATTCCCAACATTTTCTGCCAGCAATCTGTTGGGTGGGTTCAAAATGGTGGCGTGTTCACCTTTTGACATTGTGACTATTCATCCTTAAGAATCACAGAACTGAGGAAAAACAAACACAAAACAAAAATAACCAAAAACTTTAACAGCATTCCCCCAACACTTATGTTTTAAGTCACCCTATGACTTTGTGTTGGACTCTCTCCATAGCTCCTCTGGGCTTCACGTGACCCATGGGCATGGGTTGGAAGTATCCTGCAGAAAATGAGGCAGGTTGCGTCACGTGCTGAGACCAGCTCTGCCACCCACAGATCTGCATCTGGACTGACGCAGATTGAGACAGGAGGTGACAACACAGCTTGGGTCATCTCAAGGTCAACTGCTTTCTGGCAGCCCAGGGATGATAAACATGGGAACTACCGGACCTCTGTATCTTACGACCATACTCAGGGACATAAGATCCAGCGTCTGAACCAAACTGTTCTTTGACCCTCTTACAGAACGATTTAAGAACCTCGGAAAAGCTGTGTCATAGGCTAGTGGTGGATGACAGAATGCAAGATGGGCCAACTTGGTCTGTGTGATGATTAGCGTTAATTATTAACTTGACAAAAGTCTAGAGCCACCTGAGAAATGGGTGACTGGGCATACCCTGGGGGGTGTGCCTTGATTCCTTAAGCCATGTGGGAAGACCCATTTTACTTGTGAGTGGCACTGGGCGTGTAAGTGGAGAAAGTGAACAGAGCACTAACATGAGTGTGTTCCATACTCTCTTGTTACTGGATGTGATGTGACCAGGTTTCTCAAGCTCCTGTTGCTGGGACTTACCTGCCACAGTGGACTAACCTGGACAGGTGGCCCACACAGACCCTTTCTCCTTTACATTTCTTTTGTCAGAGTATTTATCACAGCAACAAGAGAGCCACTGGTATCTGGTGACTTCTCTAGACTTCAGCCTTGCCTGTTCTGTGGGCCACGGCACCTGCAGCCCAAGAGCTCACATCCCTTCTCTCCTCATGAGTGGCTGTTCTGCAGAAGTCACAGCTTTTGAAAATCCATGCTGGTCTATCTGGAGTCAATCAAGTATCTAGAAATCTGAGAAAGAGATGAATAACTGTTCATCTGAACCAACTTCAGCAGCTTTTCGGTCTGTGCTGCCTGATAGCCATCACTTTTAGTATAAGGCGTCTCTCCATCCAGAATCTTACCCTGCATTTTGCTGGAGCAGAGTTGGAGATCTTAGGAGGGGAGCATGTCATGTTTCTAGGTACAATAGCCAGAATTTCACCAGCATTCTGTATCACTTGTTTTTCCAGTGCTGGGGATCAAACCCAGGAATCTCGTTCATGCCTGGTACACACTCCCACCGAGCAGCATCCTCGGACCTCCTTACCTGTACGCTGCTCCTTACCTCCTTACCTACAGTAGGGTGTGAATCTGATTTAGACGAGCAATTGTTTTATAACAACTGACTATTGCTGTCCTTGCTGACTAGTCACACAGCTACTGAAATACCTTTTTCTGTCTAGGAAGGGCTGGGCTCACTCTTTTCTTCTAGATGTGTGGTCCTTCATCATCCATCCCCAGCCATTAACTTGCTAAACGCTTGGTCAGGACTCAAGCTGGTTTGGTGTAGACAGCACATTCATACATCATTGGATTCCCAGTACCCACCAGAAGGGGGACTGGAGGCCAGAAGTTCAAGGTCATCCTCAACTACCTAGGAAGTTCAAAATCAACCTAGGCTACATGACAGCTTGTCTCAAAAGAAGAAACTAACTAACTAACTAAACAAACAAACAGACAGGGTCTGTCTTTGCCTCTGGGGGAATAAAACAAGAATAACACCGTTCTGTCCAAATTTACGTGTGCTTTCATGGTGTCACCAGATCCTCTCAAAGACAGCATTTGGGGGCATGGTGAAGTCCCCAGAATCCTGGGGTCCACTTTGCAGTAAGATACCATTTAGCTGTCCTTTGTGCCGTGCTGAAACAAAACAGACCATCCTTCCCACATTTGGTCAGCATTTGCCAAGAGCAGCAGAATCCCCGGTGAGTGGGGCAGCACTCATGGACACAGAACTTTCTCAGAGTCTGTTTGCATCTGTGCCTTCCTTCCATCGTCAGAGCCTGTGACCAACCACCACACTTTAACACGAGGAAGAGCTGCATCTGGGTCGGTCTGAGTGCTGTAAACTTGGAGCCATATACAGCAGGAGTGAGGTAGGCAGGCCTTGGGAAGCTGTGGTGGTACAGATACCCACCACCAGCCCGTGCTGCTCTAAGTAATCAGAATAAACCCATTTACTTCACTAAGCTGGATCCATCAGAATCCCTCATGGCCAGTCTGTACCCTCTTTATTTAGGAGGTAGATACTTCTTAGATGTCTCCTCAGGAGAATCCTCCCAGCCCCACACACCGTAAAACCCACATCATGCAAAGCGGGACCTCGGTGGATCTGAGTCGAATCTGGGGGTGACAGAAGCCAGAGCTTATGGACTCCCAATGGCGTTGCATAGCCTAGAAGTACATTAAAAGCCTCCCCAGCTCAGAGGGGCTCTGGGTGGCTCCCTGGCACAAATACTTTGCGACCCTTTCTTTGGCTTGTATTTCTTGCCTTGTGGACACGTTCCACAGAATGCTGCCATTAAGCCCTCTTGGCTATCTATGGAAAGATCGGTGCATACTTGCCCTGGAGGAAGAATTGGGAATATTTTAATGCGATGCAATGCAAGCAAAATATCTATTTGAGAAGTAAGTTTATTCTTAGACCTAAAATGCACTTCACCAAATTGTGTCATTGATTTACATAGCCTTGGGCTTCAGAGAAAATCTAAGCTTAACGGAGATCTCAGTTCTATGAAAGTTCAGAATTGCCATGGAAGAACCCTGTAAGGAACGGTGTCCCGGAGCCAGAGAAGGGCCACCTGACAGGACTGCCACCGTCGCCTGCCACCGTCGCCTGCTATGCTCAAGCTGTGTATCTTCACTGTGCAACGCACTTTGACAGCTCCCATTCCAGCCCACCAGGCTTTAGAAACTCGGCTCGCATCCACCGTAGGGATCCCTGACCCACTAATGGACTGTGACCGGAAGTTGGAGACATACTCCAGCAGGCAAAGGGAAGAGTGACTGCAAACTGGAGACTGCCTGGAAGCCGAGGAGGCTGCTTGGAAGGTTTGGGGATGTGGTGAGATCTATACCCAGGTCCATGGAGGCCTGCGGCTCTGCTCCGAGAAGCTGTCTGGATGAAGAGGGTGGTGATACCCTGGGTTCTAAGAAGGGCTTGGCGCTGCAAAGTCCCATACTCCTTCTCTTTGGGTAACACCGAGTGGTTAGGAAGGAGTGCCTGCCGTCCTGGAGGGAACCTCCCATTCTGGAGATGAAACTCTAGTGTCCCCTTTGCGAGATTCTGCTTAGTCCTGTGGTTTGAAAGCCATCTCTCCACCCTGACGACCCTCCACCCATGTCTCTTTTTACACAATACTTCCTAAATTTGGATTAGTTGCATCTGGGGTTCCTTTCCCTGACTGACGGTAAGCATCACCGACTACGACGATAAGATTTTGTTCACTTTTGCGTCCCTGTGTCTAGGGCAGTGACTTGCATGTAGTGGGTACTTCACTAAGTGTTTGACGAGCACAAGGAAGAAGGCTGTGGAAATGCTGAGCCTCAGCTCTGAATGGTGAGAACCCATCACCAAAACTCTGTAGAAGGCTCACACAGGCGGCCAGCACTTCCACACCTCTTACCTGTCAACCCACTCATCCAAACCTCCCTCCTTCTAGCCAGTCATTTCTCTCTCCCTCTCTCCTGCGCCCCCATCCAACACTTTCTGTGCTGCTGGGCCAATCAGTGTTGTTACTAAGATGGACGAGGCTACCGTTGCCTCTCAATTGGAGAGACGGCTCCATTCAGCAGTCATGTGAGGGAGTAACAACAACAGAAATGGAAAATACTGGGAAGAAGGCTGCTCTCCAGTCTCCCCCTCACACCACAGTCTAGCACTCTCTCACCAAATGCTTTGCTTCCCCCAAACTTCTAAAATTCTGTCCGACCCGCGATGGCTGTGCTAGACCCGAGGGCCTCTATCTGTGTCATGATAACAGCCACATCAGAGTATTAAATTGTTCTAATACTGAACAGGTTTTTCAAGGTGTTTACACACATCAGAAGCAACAACTAGTGAGCGATTCACAGAGGAAAGGGGACTGCTGCTGTGTGTAGCACTGAGTGTGCAAGCCCCGCGCCTCCCTCTGGCTAAAGAGCTCTGACCAGAGCCCAGGGTTTCTCTCGTTGCACCCAGCCTCATGGCCCTGTACTTCCCTCTGCTTGGTGTTCCACCTTAGGGGAAGGGAAAGAGAGCTCACTGCTTAGCCAGGGGTCAGCCTGATAACTGATAATCAAGATCTTCCCACACTCTGTACAAAGGCAGTCACCCACCTCTGTCCCCATCACCGGTGGGGACTTCTCATCCACACCTAACCGCACGCTTAATGATTCCATTTGTTTACCTAGCTCTCTCCCCAGACGGTGAACGTCACCGACTGCCGTTCACCACTCTATCCCAAGAGGCTCAGAGAGTCTCCGGCACAGAGTAGACATAAATACGGTTTAAAGACACAGTGAACGCTGGGGTGGCTCGGAGGAGGAGCAGGGCAGCGCTTTCTCCAAGGAGACTGCGGCGGAGGCAGCGGTGGAACAACAGCGACCCCACGTGGTCAATTGTCATTTCCCGGCGAGCTCTCCTCTGCGGACGTCGCAGGCGTTGGAGGGCCCTTGTTGGTATGCTAGCAAAGCTCTTAACCCACTAAACTTGATTCTTTATTCTTTTCCTTAATAAAAAAAAATCAAAACCTGACCTCGAACATCTCCCCACAGAGAAAGACATTGGGAAACACGCGGTGGCTCAGAATGGTGTTGCTATGGTAACTCCCCCCACGCCCCCTTTAGCTAACCATTTGGAAATCTTACATTTTTAGATTTGTATGCTTTTAAAAGTACTGTTTATGTCTACTTTGCTTTTTACAAGCTTGAATTGCTTCTCTTTATTGTATTTAGTTTGTTTCACCTTTTAAATTGTTAAAGGGCATATTATTCAAATCCCTTAGCTGGGGCTGTTGAGCCTGATCCCCGAGTTCCATTCTTGGGACCCACAGTTGCCTGACCTCTATACCTACAAAAAAAGTTAAATTTCCCCCAGGTAACCAGCAGGAAAACACTCGGGAAGAATCTATGCCTTGTACCCAAGCGTTCCCGACCAGAATTTGGAAGCCAGTTAGGTTGAGTGAGTCTAAGCCTGGACTGGAAGCTGCAGTGGCCTGTCCTGTACCCCTGATGTTGTTCACCTGATGATCTGCTACCACCATCCCGGGTGCCAGTACAGTGACCCCGACTGCCTGTGACACACACCTGTTTTCCATCACTAGTCACCCACAGGACAAGAAAGCAAGAGAAAAGGGAAACAGAGCATCACACTTAATTAGAACCACCCTAGCCCATATCCCTGAGGCCGGCCCATCGCCACTGTGAGAAAAATACGTCATTGAAGGCCAGGGGTCCTTCTGGATCTGGGAAATGAAGGTGATTAGTTGATGTTGTGTGATATAGGACGATATGGCAAATGAAAGTATTATAATGGAACCAATAAAGAAAGAAAGGCCACAGGAAAGCTTTCTGATGTTTACAGACCTGTGAGACCCAACCCAGGAGGAAGGCCACGGTAAAATCTCTACATAGTAAACAGGCTGTCTTGTCCTTCTAGAAGTTTCTTCCACCAAGGTCCAAAGCCTGATTTCTCTTTTGTTAGTGGTATATGTTTATTACTCCACTCACTTCATATTTTATTCTTAAAAGCAATAAATAAGTGATAGTTGTTTCATTGGAATGCATGCTTGTTACAAAAGAAAATTCATGCACAGAATGTGGTAAAAGTTCTTTTATCTTAGACTTCAACTTCCTGAAGATTGCCTTGGAGCAGTTTGATGGATAATTACTCATATGTGCACACAAATATTCATACATATTGTCCAGCTGTTCACCTAATTACAGTTAGGTATATAATTCAACCTAATGATAGCTTCAGAGTGCAGTTTATAATGTTACTTTGAATTTGAGTTTGGGTCTTAGGCTTAGGTCTTTGCTCTATTGTTTCTGGATTCTGACTTACTTCCGCCCTCTACTGGATCCTGGCCTCCTTACACTCCACCCCTGTTCAGCCACGTTGGATGCCTGCATCAGGAAGGCACAGTCTGGACTTTGACTCCCTGTCGCTCTCCCTCTGCCCTTCTTTGTAAGGGTGGGTAACGGACATAAGTAGTGGAGGAGGATTCTTAGTTCTGATTCTGTCATGGATTTTTGGCGGTGGACAAGTACATAAAAGTATATCCCGTAGAGAAAATGTAAAATCCAGAGCAAAGCCCCACAGCTTCAGAATGGCTGTTCTAACTGTACAGAAGTTCACTGAGATGTGTTGACTTTGGGTCTGCTTAATTTTGGTGTGTGATGTTTATTTTATTTGCAAGTTAATTTTTGTGATAGTCAATAAAATTAAGGAAATTTAAAACGAAGCTGTGACAGTGAACATATCCCTCAGAGCCATTTTATTTAAAGAGAGATGACCTTTTGGTTATCGTTGGGTCTTAAATGTCCCCCACCAGCTCATATTCTTGAACCCAGCTAGCGTAGCTATTTACAGACTGTTTGGGACTACAGAAGCTATGGGAAGTCGGTTGATAGAGGTGGACCTAAAAGGTGATATCTACTCTGGTTCTCACTAGACTCTCCAGTTCCGTGTGGCCGTGTGCTGTGAGTAGCCACAGGTTCCCTCTGTCAGGGACCAAGCTACTGCAGTCACCCTGCTTTCTCCCCTAAAACTGTGGGCCAGAACGAACCGCTCCTCCCCAAAGCTGCTTCTGACAGGTACTTCGTCCCAGCAACAGGAAGATGGATGGACCTTCCTTTATCCCAGCTACAACATCACGAGCCCCCCAGAAGCTTCCACTGTGTCCCACCTCCTCTACACACGTTATATCGCCTCTGCGGTGGCACCTCTGCGGGCCCTGTGCTCACCTGAACTGCTTTCCACAAACCCAGCTGCTACCTGCCTGTCTCACCACCCAGGCTCGGCACGTTTGTCACCAGGGTTTCCCGGATAGATAGTCCTTCCCGCGCAGTTGATCTGCTTGGCGTTTTGTGATATCACACCAAGATAGCTGTTTCTCTTAAGAACCAAGTCAGAAAGCGGAGTTTCCTGGCCATGCTGGTGCAAGCCATGTCACAATGAAGTTGCGTTGTTTCTAAGTGGAATTGTAAGGTCCAGTGGCTTCTAGGGTTTCCTCTTCCTCCTCCTCCTCCTCCTCTTCCTCCTCTTCCTCCTCTTCCTCCTCCTCCTCCTCTGCTGAGCATCACCTCACATCGTACATTTTTACCAACAGGTCCTTTCATATTGACAGGGACGGCGTTTATTTAGGGTGTAACCCTCTGCGAGACACTGGGGGGTATGGAAAAGCCACGGGGACAACTCTTTTAAGAAGGTGTTAATTGGATTTTTCCCACGTAAAACCCCTATAGCATTTTATTTCCTGGCTCTGCTTCTCACAGTCAACTTCATTTGCCCATTTAATGCAATTTGCTTCTCATGATAAGATTCTATTAAGTGATTATTAAGACGTTCTGAGTTACTTCAGCCAAGCCTGCCTACAATCATTCCCTACCTCCTGGGGGTGATGCGAGGTGTAATTAGTTAAAGCTCACTATCCCCTCCCAGCATCCAGAGCTCCAAACAGAGACATCCCACACCACAACCCCCAGCTCCTGAACTCAGTCAAGCACAGCCTGGCGCAGCCTGTGCACATTTGCTAAGTCCCATAGATCCATGCTGGATGAGAGTCAAGGCTGGGTGGATTATGTGAAAATAGCATCCTGGAAATTGCCTGTCTTTATTTATGTCAGATTGTATCCCTAAGGGTTGATTGCTTTTAGTTTCTAAACCATATTATTTAATAGTCCTAATCTTAGTGTTAATTAAAGAAACACACATGAAACTTCCACTGATAATTGAAATATGCTGAAGCAAATTGTTCGAGCAGTAGCCTCAAGCCTTTCATTCTCACAGTCTCCCAAATTCCTAGTGTATGGGAACCCCTGAACTGGGATCCGGAGCTATGCGATGTTGAGAAACGTAGTCACGGGCCTCGGTGGGGAATAAAAACCAAGAACTACAAAATGGTAAGGGATGACTTCTCCCGTTCACTCCAAACCTACCTAGGAACTAAGATACAGAAACACTGAGAGGTGGAAGTGGAGAGAGAGAGAGAGAGAGAGAGAGAGAGAGAGAGATCCTCCAACTGGCTTAAATGCTTTTGCTAATGAAACTGCTCAAGTCAGATAGCACAGGCCCCAGGCCCCTGGTTTGTGTGTGTGCTCTCATGGTGAGCTGGTTTAAAATCGGGGGAAGATGAGGAGCATTTAATTAGGAAAGGGAGATGAACTGTTTCAGCAGACACACAGACAACAGTGAGAAAGGACATGGATGACATCCTTATAATAAGGGATCAGGCAGAGAAACTGAGAAAAGAAGCAAGAATTCATGGGGCGTTGCAGTGTGGGAACATTTAGGAAGAAAGCAAATGGCTCTCCAAACCCCAGTGGCTCTCAAGGGTTTCTCTGCATTACAGCAGGATACAATAATTTGTTTTCGTAATGGCTCTTTCACATCAAGGAACGTTTACAACATGACCAGTGCGCAGAGGGAGAGGTCACAGAGAACTGTTCCCATCAAAAAAACATTTCTGGAAATTTAATCAGCCCTTAAAGTAATTCCTTGGTAGTAAGATGAAGAAGGCAGATTCCAGACCAACATAAAAATGCTTTCTAGCCATTTAAGGTGTGCTGAGATGGAGCTGGTAACTTTGAAGGATAGTGGATTCCCCCCACTTCGAGGTATTTAAGCAAAGCACTAATGGCCGTCCATGTGAACGCTGTGCAGACTGTGAATGTCTGCCTGCGGGCACAAATGCAGCCTCCCATTTCATACAGCTAGAGAGCTAAAAACCACTTTTCCTTTCTAAATGCAAATTGTCAAATGAGAAAAAATAAAGCCGTTCACTGGCTCAGTTTCGCCTCAGCCCACAGAGCCTGAGATGTCCTGGCCCTCGGCGGAAGAAGGCTGCTGACTACGTCTCTGTTTTGCTCTTCCCCTACTCTGAGGTGCTCGGAGCACACCTCATTTTCCCACGAGGCCCTTATCAAAACGAGTCCATGTGGACAATGCCTCCCAGCGGCCAGAGTAGAGGGTTCCTAGGGTGACTGGCCACCTCCGGAAATGACCCACCGCAGTGCTGGATGGTCATTTTGGAGACGCTTCCTATCAGATTGCTTCCTTTTCTTTCCCCTTCCTGACTGTGTTTTATCCATCCAGATTTCATTCACTGGCTGGAGGAAGGACGACTCTATGATCTTTACTAGACAAACCGTAGGAACAGGGCCTATGAGATTCACATCCATGTCACTAGGACCTTCCTGAAGCTGTACTAGTTACTTCTCTACATGCTGTGACAAAATCTTAAGAAGGAAGTCATGATGGCTAATCTTGCCAGGTTGATGAGATCAGACTCACCATGGAAACCAATCTGTAGGGGTTCTGTGAGCAATTGTCTAGGTTTGGTTAATTGACGTGGGGTGGGGAGTCCTTCTGTAAGTTATTTGGTCTCAGCCATTAGAGACCACGCTGACATAGAAGAGTTTGTTTGGCTCACAGTTTGAGGGTCCAGTCCATCCCAGCGGCGGTGTGATCCAGCTCGTCACACCTCATCCACACTCAGAAAGCAGAGACGAACGGATGCTGGTGCTCAGTCTGGGAGCCCGGCCCACAGAACGGTGCTCCCACATTTGTCCCAAGTCTCCCCATTGTAACTACACTAATCTAACCTAGAAAATCTCTCACAGACATACTCAGAGTCTAGTCTCATTGGTGATTCTAGAGTCTGTCTGTTGTTGGTTATTTTTGCTCTTATGGGGGACCCACCACCCAGCTTCCAAATAAATCACACAAGGAGGCTTATTCTTAATTATAAATGCCTGGCCTTAGCTTGGCTTATTTCTTTTTTTCTTTTCTTTTCTTTTTTTTTTTTTTTTTTTTTTT
>CABHPP010001694.1:0-12120 GCA_902168425.1 Peromyscus attwateri | reverse complement strand
GTGTGTGTGTGTGTGTGTGTGTGTGTGTGTGTGTGTGTGTGTGTGTGCTGGGGGAGGTACTTACAAGCAGGAGGCTCTTGTGTACCTGGATGCATCTGAGAGACTGCCACATGAATTAGCACAGATCTAGCTCCCAGGGCAGCTGGGCTGTGTCCTCACAGGGACCCCTATCCTCATGCATCTACCTGGCCATGTCACCTTTGCCTATGTGGACCTGCTTTTACTTTAACACGCAGAACTCATTTCCTGTTAGTACCACGACAAGCTACTATGCACTCCTGAGGGGTCAAACATCAGAAGTTCAAAGTAGATCTTTGCAAAAGCTGAGGTACTGGAGGCTGTATGAGGGAGACATTCCTTCCTGTCTTTTGTCGTTCCTAAAAGCCAGTCATGTCTTTTAGCTCATGACCCCCTCCCCATCTTCATGGTCAGCAATGCTTGCAATCTCGCTCTGACCTTCCTTTCTCCCCTTTACTTTCGAAGGGACCCCTGTGATTAAACCAGGCTCACTCAGATAAAGAGGGACAACCTGAAGTGTTCACAACACGCCCCAAGGTCAGACATGTTTGTACATGCCCAGCGGACACACCCGCCCAGCTAATCCCAGGTCAGGATAGGCATTTCCGGTTCAAGGCGTCTGGTAACCAAGGCGACCACCCGGACACATCCGCCTGGCGAACTCCAGGTCAAGATAGCCATTTCCGGGTCAAGGCGTCTCGCGTGACCAGGATCCGTGATGTCACATAGCCACGCAGGCGCGCAGCATGGCTACGTCATCTACGTCTACCTGGACAGGCCCTGCCTTATAAAGAGCCGCCATGACTGACCCAAGCCTCTTCCTCACACGTGCTTTCTCCCGTGCGGGTACTCACTTCCCCTCTGTCCCCCCAATAAACTCTATCAGCGGATTCTGTCGTGTTTCGTGACGTTTTCTTGCAGGGTAACAGCGTAAATAACTAACACAACCTTTCTATCCTGAAGCCCTTAACTTAAATGTTTGACGTGTCAGGTTCGAACAGCAAGCACAGGGCATCTATGGAGAGACATTCTTCAGAACGCTTCATTCCCCAGAGTTTAATTTCAGCTGCCAGAGTGGAACAACCAACCTGTCCCCGGGTCTGGGGTTCAGCAGACACAAGGAACCAGGCAAACTAGATAGGGACAAGGGAGGCCCTGTGTGCTGGTTTGTTGTCAACTTGTCACAAGCTAGGGTCATCTTGGAAGAGGGAACCTCAGCTGAGAAAATGCCTCCATAAGATCGGCCTGTAGGCAAGCCTTTCTTGCTTGATGATTAATGTAGGAGGACCCAGCCCACTGTGGGTGGTGTCATTCCTGAAAAGGGGGTCCTGGGTTCTGTAAAAAAGCAGGCTGAACAAGCCATAAGGAGTAAGCCAGTAAGCAGTGTTCCTCCATGGCCTCTGCATCAGTTTCTGCCTCCAGATTCCTGCCCTGACCTCCCTTCATGATGGCCTGCAAGCTGTAAGCTGAAAGAAATCCTTTACTCTGATAGAAAGCAGCCAGTAGGACACAGTTTAGCATTTCTTGAGTCATTTTATTTATCCGCTGATCCTCTCCGGATCATTAATGTCCTGGGACACACCCATTCTTCAACCACCTACCAGTTGAACGGTCCCTTTTTTTTTTAATATTTATTTATTTTTTAAATTACACTCATGATATTCATTAATTACACTCATGATATTAATCACATTTGTGGCATTCATAGATTACATTCACAGTATTCATTCAATTATATATATATATTAATTTTAAATGCCAAATGTCATTTATTGAACGGGGGAGGAGGTCTTAAATACAGGCTTACAGCACAATGGGGGGACCCCGGAGGGCAGAAGTTCGCTACTGATGTTTTACAATCTTGCTTCTAATCTGTTAACATCCATTATTCAGGATACACAGACAAGGAACTTCTCTTAAGCATTCAGGAGGGTGGAACCTGGCAGGGAATTGGCATAGGGAGGATATCAATGTCAAGGTCAAGGTGCGCAAGCAAGGTAACAGTTACCCAAAACGGGGGCCAGGGCCCTGCAGGTCCCCCTTTTATTAAAAAATGAGCTTCTGACTTGGGTTGCGTGGGACGTCAGCAGGTCACCTTACCCATCATGGAGACGCCTGCCCAGGCCACACAGGTGCTCTGTCTTAGGTTGGTGAGTGCCCCCCAGGCATTACCCTTGAATGGTCCCTTTGATCTTTGACCCTACCTTTCACCCACAGACCTCAGAGGCCCAGTTTTCTCAGCTTTGCCTCAGTTTGGCTCCCCCATTAGAGCCTGACAGAGTTAACAGGCTGGTTGCCTCACCTGTTCCCACACAGAGAAGCAGCCCTTAAAGTCATGACACAAAAGGTCATCTGAGTCCCGGCATATCTAACTGCATCTTCCAATGGGAGCAAGATAAGTGTTCTGGAACTCACTGAAATTGTGCTGTGCTTGGTGGCTGACACCAGCCCTTCACCTTCATCTCTAGAACAAAAGTGCTAATTACCCGAAGATGTCCTGAATCAGCCAGCTCCACCTGAAAGACGGTTTTCCAGCTTTGTGCCCAATCCACCATTTCACTGCACGCTGGCTCCACGCCCTGCTGCCCTTATGCTCTGCGAAAATGGCTGCCTTCCTAGGAGTCTCGATATTTCCACGGTACCATCAATTCCCTCACTATGCTGTAGAGACATTGTGTACGCCCCTTTGCCTAGTGGGGACTTGGAAAGATTTACAACATGCGGAAGGGTAAGAAAGTACAGCTAGGAGAGAGAGGGGTAGGAGGGGGAGCATGAGAGAGAGAGAGAGAGAGAGAGAGAGAGAGAGAGAGAGAGACTTGTAGAGAAGATGAGGTGGGTATCTGGTGGTGATTAACTCAGGGCTCAGGATACAGCTTTCTGGAGTTTGTCTCTCAGTCTGCCATCTTGCCTATGGGCAAACCTAAGTATAACTTCCCAGGCCCCCACTTCCTGTTCTACAAAGAGAGGTAAGAATGATGTGTTGATCATTTTCCTCGTCGCTCTGTCCAAATACCTGACAAGAGCAGTTTCACGTCGTGAGGGTTTGTTTTGGCTCACAGTTTATTTTTTTTTATTTTTTTTTATTTTTTTATTTTTTTTTTTTGTTTTTCGAGACAGGGTTTCACTGTGTAGCTTTGCGCCTTTCCTGGAGCTCACTTGGTAGCCCAGGCTGGCCTCGAACTCACAGAGATCCGCCTGCCTCTGCCTCCCGAGTGCTGGGATTAAAGGCGTGCACCACCAACACCCGGCCTTGGCTCACAGTTTGGGGGAAACAGTCCATCATGGAGTCCACTGTTAGGATGCAGAGAGCAGACAGGAAGCAGGACTGGGCTGTCAAACCTCAAGGCTGACCACCCTTCCCCAAATGACCCACTTTCTCCAGTGAGGCTCAACCTCCTAAGGGTTTCACAACTTTCCCAGACAGTGCCACCAGCCCGGAATCAAGTGTTCGAATACATTAGCTGAAGGAGACATTCTACATTCAGACTGCAGCACATGGGACACAGTGGAAACCAAATGGTTGCCTACCCGATGCTCAGTTCCATCCTGCTTACCTTCAGTGGGACAGACGCGGCCTCCTTTTTCTCTCCCTGCAGCTAGGGGTGGCCATACTATTTGGCTCTAGCTAGTACGTCATGGTGGAGAATCTAAGCAAATGGCTTCCTGTATAAAAGGAGTAGAAGGAACCCCCTCCCCACCCTCCTGTCTTTCTGTTTTGTGTGCTTTCATGTGCAAATGTATTATCTGGGTCTGTCATAACCATGAAGGGAGGCCACCAACATAGAGATGTTTTCAGTGTCCGATTTCTGCCACTATAACAGAATGCCACAAATTGGGGGATCCACAAAGAAGATAAAGTTCTTTTCTTACAGCCCAGAGCCTGGACAATCCAAGGTCAAGGGGCCTCCCATCCAGGGCCTTCTTGCCATGGTGTATGTGGTTTGGAGGTATCACAACCACGACACGGAGAGGACTAGATGGGTTGAACAGCCGCCTCCTGCAAGAACGGCAGTGTTCCTTCTGTGAAGACTGTGACTTGGAGTGAGTGATCTCTCTAAGGTCTCCTCCAGCAACACTGCAGCAGTATCAAGTCAGTTTCAACCATGAGTTTTAGAAGTGACATTCAAACACAGAAGATGTTAATCTATCCTGAGCTGCCCACTTCTCTGCTGTGAGAAGATTAAATGACTGAGTATTCAGATCCTAGCTTCTTGTGACTTAAAGCATTCTAATGACTACTAATGGGGGCATTGCAAAGGTGAACATATTAACACCTGGGGAACTAAATATTTACTATGATTTGCTTTTTACCTTCCTACCTTCCATAGTGCTAGTTCATCAGTTTGTTCCCTCTCTCTCCCTTGGGTTGGAAAATTGGGTGAAGTCTGTATTTAATGAGGAGAACATCTTCGTGTAAGTCTTCCTGCAGCTAAAGTGTGTCTTACTCACTAGTGAGTTCTGTACCTGGCACATAGAACCCTTCAGCCCCTGCTGCTGGTGGACGGATGGACAGATAGACAGATGTGACAGGTAGATAAACAAACTAACCCCACAGCTTTCACAAAATAACTTCTAATCCACCACCATGTCTGGTAACTCCCTCTTCTGCATATAACAAAATGAGAAGCATATAAAAAATGAGAAGCATATAAAAAATGAGAAGCAGATGAATATTGTCTTAGTTATGCTTTTTTATGGTTATGAAGAGACACCATGACCATGTCAACTCTTATAAAGAAAGCATTTAGTTAGGGGTGGCTCTCTTATAGTTTCAGAGGTTCAGTCCATTATCATCATGATGGGGAGCATGGTGGTTGTGCGGGCAGACGTGGTGTTGGAGTTGAGAGTCCTACATCTTTCAGGCAACAGGAAGTCGACTGTGACACTGGGTGGTATCTTGAGCATAGGAAACATCAAAGCCCATCCCCACAGTGACACACTTCCTCCAACAAGGCCATGCTGTGGGATGTTCTGTATGGCAAACGTGTTAATAAATAAAACACTGATTGGCCAGTAGCCAGGCAGGAAGTATAGGTGGGACTAACAAAGAGGAGAATTGAGGGAACAGGAAGGGAAGGGGGAGACTGCCTGAAGCCGCCACCAGGACAAGGAAGATGTAAGGTACCAGTAAACTACGAGCCACGAAGCAAAGTATAGATTAATAGAAATGGGCTGAATATAGGAGTAAGAGCTAGACAATGATAGGCCTGAGCTAATGGCCAAGTAGTTTAAATAATATAAGCGTCTGTATGTTTATTTTATAAGTGGGCTAAGGGATTGCGGGGACTTGGCGGGACCCGGAGAGAAAACTCCAGCTACAAGGCCACACCTCCTAATAGTGACACTCCCTCTGAGATTATGGGGACAAATTACATTCAAACTGCCACATTTTTACAAGGATTTTGTTCTTCTAACCTTAAAATCTTAACCAATGACAACTTATAGTTTGCTTAGAGAGGTTTCATCTGAACTAAAAATATCAACTGAGTGTTCTCCCAGCCCAGAATGATCTGACTGTGTATTGCTTTGACAGATTGTCCAAATATGTTGTAGACTTTTGCATAATATGCCCCACCCCAAAATGACTTGCATATAAGAGATTTTAAGAAAACTTCTTACTGCAAAGAAAGGCAATGATGTTTTCATTTTCCTACCAGGGGAAAATGTTTTCAATAACCCACTTCTCTTGCAGCTTCACTCAAGGAGATAATCTGATTGCTGCAAGGTCCTGGTTGTTCTCTCATTGGAAGAGGGGACCTGCGAGGCTTGGGAACGGGCTGCACTTGGAGGCCAATTGACAGTTGGCTCAGGTGACATCACTTGTCATTCTGTGTGGTCTGATATCCTTCAGCCATATAATTAAAACTGTGTGTGTGCATGTGTGAGTATGTGTGAGTATGTGTGCATGTATGTTTGTGTGTGTGTGTGTGTGTGTGTGTGTGTGCATGTGTGTTTGTGTGGGAGTGTTTCAGTTCATTCCTACCTCCAAGGTTTCTTTCTTATGCACAAAGAATTATATAGTTCAAGACAGAGGTTTCTGTTTCTCACCATTTACTCTAGCTCATGGATTTCCATACTCCTGTGTTCATTCAGCATTCCTATTGGCTGCTGATTACTGACCTGGAGTGCTGTGTGGTGCTTGCAGAGTTTGGAGGCAGAGAGAATAGGTGTGGCTTGGCAGTTCTGCAGGGCAATCGGGAATTTGGATTGTTTTTTCCTCTTCATTTTAGCATGTGGGTTCCACCCTCATGGCTGCTTCAAGTTTCACATACATCCATGATAGCATCTGCCATTGAATCTGTCTTCCATATAGGAAGCAAAGAAAAAGAGGGAGAGGGAAAACTCCACCCCTGTGTTCTGTTAAATTAAATTTTCCTGGAAATTAGCCGGGTGGTGGTAGTGCACACCTTTAATCCCAGCACTCGGGAGGCAGAGGCAGGCAGATCTCTGTGAGTTCGAGGCCAGCCTGGTCTACAGAGTGAGTCAGGATAGGCTCCAAAGCTAGACAGAGAAACCCTGTCTCAAAAAACAAAACAAAACAAAAATTCCTGGAAATTAATCCAGCAACAGCTGTTGATATTCCATTGGCCAGAAGTTAATCACGTGGGAACCTTCTGCAAAGGGACACTGGGAAATGTGGTCTTTGTGCACATTGCTAAGGATGCAGAGAATACGGGATACTGAACGGGAACAATCATATTTCTGGCCTTACCTCATTCCACTCGTCTACTGTCACCTGCAAGACTCATTTAATTACAGTCTCCAATTTGATTGGATTTTCCCTTAGGTCAGTGCTCCTTATTTCTCATTTATTAATTACAATTAAATGAGGAAGATCTGCCCCTTTATTTATTCTTTATTTATAATAATATTGATTCATACCTGATCCCCTTAATGGTGAATGGTATCTGGAAAAGAAGGTTTGAGAGCTTCATGGCATTACCTATCCGATAAGACGGTTTGAAAGAACAGTACAACTCCAAGTTCAGTTATAAGAAGTGTGGGGACCACCAAGGCCACACAGTGCCCAGTGTTATCACACAGCTCAAAAGTGACAGAAAAAAAATGGCCAAATTAGGGTAGATCCACTACTGTAGATTTCCCATTTGTCAAAAATATGAATACATAGTTAGCAGGGGGAAAAAGGGCAGTTGAGCTAGACAAATATGATATCTTGTTCACAGGCTATTAGACAAAATAACTCATACACACAAACAAATAAACTTGGCATCCAGTAAGTACTTTGATAGGTTCTGTTGAATGGGTCATCATTACCTTCAAATATTTCTTGGTCTCTGAGATTTCTGGATTGCTTAGTTGTGCTGTAAGTCTTTTCTGAAACATGATAGGGCATAATAAAAATTAATGTCTTAGTTACTTTTCTGTTGCTAAAACTGCATGGCCAAGACAAGTTATAGAAGGAAGGGTTTATTTGGACTTACAGTTCCAGAGGGATAAAGGTCTATGATGGCAGAGTGTAGGTATGGCAGTTGGAGCAGAAAGCTGAGAGTTCACATCTTACACATCTTCAGACCGCAAGCAGAAAGCAGAGAGTGCAAATTCAATTTTTTTTTTTTTTGAGACAGGGTTTCTCTGTGTAGTTTTGCTGCCTGTACTGGATCTCACACTGTAGACCAGGCTGGCCTCGAACTGACAGAGATCCGCCTGGCTTTGCCTCCCAGTGCTGGGATTAAAGGCATTAGTATGCCACTGCCACCTGGTGAGAGTGCAAATTCAAAATGGCTGAGTCTTTAAAGACCTTGTGACACACTTCCTTCAGCAAGACCATGCCTTCTGAACCTCCCCAAACAGCACCACCAACTGGGGACCAAGTATTAAAATGGCAGAGACTATGGGGAACGTCTCATTCTAACCATCACAGCCACATGAATATTTTTTTAAAATGAAAATGATAGTAAGTTGTCTTTCTGATGAATGTGCATGGTTTTTGGGTGGGACTTCAATGATGGAATTGCCCCTCCTCCTCCTCTTTCAAAAGCCCGGAAAGCAAGGCTTGGGCATCTGGCCAGTGGATATAAGGTGAGTAGTGAGCAAAGTGGAGCTTGAATCCAGGTCTGCTGACTGTCATCCCCACCTGCACTGAGCCTGGGGGTAGAGGACAGAGGAGGGTTTATGTTATGTGGCCCAGGTCTTATGGTCACCTCAGAGGTGTACACCATAGGACTGGCATGTAGTCTAAAGTTTTCTCCGGTCCCACCCAGCCAGGTGGTCCCACAGCCGTTTAAAAAATAATCCCTCAGAGGCTTAATATTATTTACAAACTGTATGGCCTATGGCAGGCCTCTTGCTAGCTAGAGCTCTTATATCTTAAATTAACCCATGTTTATTCATCCGAAGTTGCCACTTGGCTGTGGCATTACCCATCTGCTGGCATCTTGCTGGTCCTTGGGCGGTGGCTGGTGTCTCCTTTCTTTCTTCCTGTCTCTCCCTTTCTTCTTCCTGTCTCTTTCTTGGATTTCCCACCTATCTATAACCTGACTTGCCATAGGCCAGAGCAGCTTCTTTATTAACCAATCATAGCCACACATATCACACCATACAGAGAGACATCCCACGGCACTGGCACCCTTTTTATGTGTTTATTTTGAAATGTCAAGTCCACCTCCCCTTTAGATTTTGGCCAAGAATCCAAGACAAGCACACCTAAAGAGGGGAAGTGGCTTGTCAAATAAGATGGTTCTAGAAGCTGGAGCCGTGGTTTTTCTTGGCCAGAATGCTAGAGGTTGCTCACGTCAGGCAGGATCCTTCATTTCTCAGAGATCTCCTTTTCTCACATAATATGATAGGGTTGGACTAAGGGATGTCTCAGTCCCTGTCCTGCTCTGAAATCAAGGGTGTGGGGGTCTCAAACTCCTGTCTAGGATTTCCTTGAGTGCCTTGGGCCAGCAGCAATCTCTTCAGTGGAACTCTTTCGCCACCTAGCGGCCAAATTGGAAGCCTTCGCCCTACCATGCCTTCTGCTTCCAGGTCCCTCCTTGCTTGCAGGAAAAAGAACAAAGCCATTTCAGCCTTTCCTCAGCAAGAATGTGGCAAACTGCCAGAGTGGGAAGGAACACATGTTTAATTCATATCCTCGGAAGCTCTGCTGGGTGAGCAAACACAGTGCCATTCCCTGTGGCAGAGGCCTTGGTGCTGTGGGCATGTGGCTACAAAGAGGCTCCCAATATGGAGAATACCCAGCAGGTGTCCTGATAGATGCAACCCCCCCCCCCCAGATGTGTTTGGGTTACTCCCCGTGAGCTAATCTGTTACATGCAGGTCCTTAATACTTTCAGCTGCTCCCAGTTAATACTCATTAAGCATGCATGCGGCGCTTGTCCTCCTCCAGACTTCTGAAGTAGAGAGGGATGGGAAGGGGTCTCCTGCTGATCCCGAGCAATCTTTCATCCCACAGTGGTCCCTATAGGGGTGTTCCTTTCTTTGGCATTTCTGTTAGAATAGGAAACACTCATAGAGCTCACCTGAGCCTCAGGTTTTCATCCATCTGAGGGGTGGGGTATGTACTTCACACATCCTGGTGTTTGTCCAATGATACCGTTGCTCTGGGAAGGACAACTCACTTCCTGAGAGCTTCTCATGCAGCTCTTGGTGACAACTGTCCTCTTGGATGGCAAGTTCCACACTCTTCACTTCTGGCTGCTCTATCCAGTAAGGCCAACACACACACAGTCCTGCTTATGATGTCCATTGTACAGGTGAGGAAAACAAGGTTTAAAACTAGGCTAGGTGGCTCCTCGAGTACCCCAGTGGGCAGTGATGAGTTATTATAAACAAAGATGACCTGACTCCTGTTCTATCACCCAGTGTTTGAGGGAAGGGATTTGCTTTTATAATCTCAATGAGGGGCCATTGCTTCATTAAGTTTTACCACAAGCATTATTGGAAACCATTAATTGCCTGTGATTTAAATAGCAATGTGAGATTTTCTTTTTCTTCCTTGCCAAGCCGGACAGTGTAGTCAGCAAGTGGAGGAACCAGTGGCCTGGGACTCAGAAGGCCTGAACTCTTGTTTAAGATGACCTACAGCAAGCTAATGTGCCAGGAAACCCTACCTACAACCATGTGGCCACTCCATTCCTCTGGCAGGGATTCCTGCCCTCTTAGAGAGTGCAAGGGGGAGAGAATTCCGTTTTTTTAAAAAACATTTGTTTTCATCTTTATTTATATGTACATATGAATGTAGGAAGTGTCCCAGGGCATCAGATCTCTAGAGCTGGAGCTACAAGCTGCCTATATGGGTGCTGGGAACTGAACTCTGGTTCTCTGGAAGAGCTGCGTGTGCTGTTAACGGCCCAGCTAGCTTCCCTGCCCTGTTGCTGATTTGGGGTATGTTTCAGTGTCTCTCACCTTGAGCCTATCCAGATAAAAACAATCAAGTGGGGTACTTTTTGCTTAATATGTAGGTGTCGTTAACAGGCTTGACAGATGGGCTTATTGTCTTATTGCCTTAATTTAAATAATATTTATTCTTTGACAATTTCATACATGTATATAATGTATTTTGATCATATTCTCCTGGCCCCCATTCTCCTTTCTTCTTCCCCTTCTACTCCGTCTGGGACTCTTTTCCCAACATATCTTCTTCCTACTTCATGTCCTTAAATAAAATCCACTGACATTAATCAGGGTTGCCTGCATGTACATGAGTGTGGGGTTATTTACTGGATCATGGGCAACTCACTAGTAATTATTCCTCTGAAGAAACACTTCCCCTCCCACAGCATCCATTAACTGCCATTAGCTCTCCAGATAAGGTGGGGCCTCACGGGCTCTTTCCCCATCCACGCTGGAATGCTGGGTTTCAATCTTGCGCAGTAACCACAGCTACTGTGAGTTCCTGAGTACCACGGCCATGTCGAGTCCCGAAGACAGTGTTTCCCAGCTCTCCCCGCACCCTCCAGCTCTTATGTTCTTTCTGCATCCCTCTTCAGCAGGGTTTCCTGGGCGGTGACAGGGTTAATATGAACCTCCTGTTTAGGGTGGAGCACTTAGCAGTCGTTTGTTCTCAGCATTAACTACTGTTTGTTGCAGAAGGTAAGCTCTCTGGCTAAGGTAGAGAGCAGCGCTAATCTGTGGATATAAACCTAAGTACTTAGAAAGCAGGTTGACACCACGTTCATTTAGTAAAACAACAGTTGTAGGTTCTCCTTGTAGTGGGCACCTGTTCCACCTGTGACCTTAAAGTACCAGCCCCTAGGGTGTGGCCTCAGGGTTAGCTTAAGCTGAGGGGCACGTATGCCTGGCCCCTCTCCCCTCGTGGACTTGGATGTTGCCGACTGACTCAGGCGGCAGAAGCAGCATGGGGCAGGACCTCGGCCTTCCAGGACCCTGCCACGATTTTGCCGATTCTGTTTAGTGAGTTGTTTTCTCCAGTTTATGTCCTAATAAATTTCCTATACCCCTTCAGCAGACTTCTTGGATTTCTCTCTATATCCCCCCTTTGGTCTATGGCCTCCCCAGCTACGGGCCTTTGGACCACAGTATCAAGCACAAATTCCCTCCCATGATGCAGGCCTCAAATCCAATCAGAAGTGGTTTGTTATTTCCACAGTATTCATGCATTGGACACATCTTACCTGGGAGGTCAGTATTGTAGCATGCAAGGCCCTCTCCTGGATAAGACTGCTGATGGCTTTACTCCCCCAGTGGCCAGCACAGTACCTTCTAGAACAGTGAAATCTTGTTAGCTGAGAGGAAGTTCCCAAGCAGTTCCACCTTGATTTCTCTAAGTCCCACAGTGTATCATGTCTTCAGCGGTATGGTCTCACCATCTACTTACGGTGGGCAACCAAGAGCAAGGCAGCATCTGTATTACTTTGGGGGACTTTGGGTCCTCTGTAACCAACAATTCATATGGAGGTATCCCTTGTATGGCACTGGGATTTTCATTTAATAATTCACCCACCCATGCAAAATATCTCCACTCAAATTCCCCCTTAAAATCTATATTTTAAATGAGCTTGCATTGTAGTGGATTTCCATAAGGCCCTTCATACACCCTTAGATTTGGTGTGTGTACCTCCATTCCTCCTTTCTCTGGCCCCCACTTCATTCCTGCTTACATCTTTCTACCCCTATATT